>JAVJIF010012712.1:0-147396 GCA_038442645.1 Agave tequilana | reverse complement strand
TTAATATGAGGGCAATACTTGCTGGTGATTCGACATGTAAGGTCAAGATTTTGATGCATGTGTAACATTGCTTAGTGCATCCTAAAATCCACCTCCCGGTAACTGATTTCATTTTTGTTTTTTCAGGAATATAAATTAGCACAAATCAACTTGTTTAAATTTCTTGCATTTTAATGTAATAAACTGCTTTCTCAATGGTGGATAATACAACTTAGAGCTTCTTATGTTTTGGACTTTTATATTTTGTGTGCTGGACATGCAGGTGAGGAATGATGTCATAAGATATCGTTATGGAGATGAACAACATTTAGATGAGGCACTGAAACGAATTTTCCAATATGGCCAGGTAGTTTCCCGGCTCTTTTTTGCTGTGGCTTAGGAACTGTATTTATTTTCCTTTAAACTTAACAAGCGTGAACGTTTTATACAAAGCTAGTTTTAGAAGAGGATATTTCTGTCTTCTTCAACATGTAACTTTAGGATAGAGCAAACTAACACATAATTGTTGCAACTGTGTTTCCTACTTTTCATATTCTTTATTTATGTACGAATAGATTCGAATTTCCCACTTTCCACCAGAATATCCTCGCCGCCCTACGAGCCACACTGACCACAAATCCACCACCTGCGGTGGAGGTGACAACCTCTAGGAGTGGGTCCCCCGTGGATCCTCCTCGCCCGTCCCTCCTCTCGTCCCCACACCTGTGCCTGACTCAAAAACATTTGCATGTAACTTCAATTTTTATCCTCCTTAATTAATTTGGTAAAAATTGTTGAGACCTGTTGGAAGTGTAACAAATACCAGTAGTCGTTGGGATTGTACTAGAATTACTAATTAAGTGTGACAAATACCAATAGCTGCTGGAATGTAGTGTAATATAAATATCAGTAACCGTTGGAATTGGAATTAAGTGTAATAGTTTTTTTATTTTGAATTTATTTTTCACATTTTCTATATAAATTACAAAACACTTATAGAGAGCAAATAACAAAGCAAACCACCAAAAACAAGGAAACTTTAATTGCTTGCTCCTTAACCTTAACTTGTGTGTTAAAGTGTTACTCCAATTCAACGTCTTGCGGTGGTTCAATTCTAAAACAGAATCTTTTTCTTGGGCAGCCAAAGCAACAATATCAGAAGCCAAAATCTAATCAACTATCAAAGTAAACTAACTCCGGAACATCTCGATCGCAACTGTCGTCTTCACCACAAGGACCAATGCATAGCTAGAGCAACAACAGCATTGCCGCCTGCGTCCGACTAGGTGATGCTCGCCATCGCATACTTCTGCCATGTTCGACCTGTTGCAGTCCACCACATGTCGTACAACTTGTACTTCTTCCTCCATGCTGGAGCGTCGTCGTCGTGCCTATGATTCTCCTCCAACGTCTCTTTATCTCATCTTCTGTTGACAAGATCAACTTTATAGAGCATCCTTAAACCCAACATCTCTCTCATGCAACTCCGCATTCTCTTCTTTCTCAGGACTCGACCGGGGTCATATTTGGTCTGCTGCCTCCATTGCCTTGATGACCGCCCTCTTTATCTTCTCTCCGACAAGTGGTGCCTTCCTCCTCATCTGCAGCAGCAACATTGCCCCTTCAACTCCTCCTTTAATCACTTCTCTCCAAACTAGTTCATGCTCTCGACATGCTTCTTTTGCTCACAGATCCACCATGCCGCCTTCCTCTCTTTAATTCTCTCACAAAGATTTACTCTTCACATCTCCTCCTTTTAATTTCTCTCATAAAAATTACTTAATATCACCATTTTTTTGTTCTGAAACAAATATATTACATGCTGCGCTGACCAGTCCCTTTCTTTATCGAGCGTTTAAGAGCCAGCCATGGGGGTGGGGGCTAGAATCATTGAGGTTCTAGATTTATTTTCTTTAATTTTTTGCATTGCATTCATCCAATTCAGGGGCGACAATGGAGAATCAAACAGTGGCTGTAGAGAGAGTGAGAGGATTGCTCTTCTCAAATTCAAGCAAGGTCTGGTTGATTCTACAGAGTCCACATTGTCTTGTCTCTTTTGCTATGGGAACATGTCTAGTTAAGATAGGAAATTTGTATTTGTCCCATCAAGTTCACCCTATGGGAGAGGTTTTTTATTTGTGGTTTCATGGCTGCCAGCATTGCATCCATCCAATTTAGGGGCAGCAATGGAGATTCAAACAATGGATGTAGAGATACTCAGAGGATTGCTCTTCTCAATTCAAGCAAGATTTGCTTGATTCTGCAAGGACCATATTGTCTATCTCTTGATATGGGGACATGTCTAGTTAAGATAGGAAATTTGTATTTGTCCCGTCAAGTTCACCTTGCGGGAGAGGATTTTTATTTGTGGGTTCATGCCTTCCAATAGATTCAAGACTATTGTTAATTACCCGCTTTAAAGAGGAATCTTCAATTAAGGGTTAGTATGCAGAAGAAGTATGAAAAGAGAGACTCAATTTTATTTTATTTCAATAAGAGTATATGGCTAACCTAGGACATACCCTCACTGTACAAATGATAAAATTAAGAGAAAACGAATAAGGAGTCAAATTTTGACCCTTTTAATGACGTAGAGGTCAATCTTCATGTTGTATTTGATGTTTTAGTCCCTGTTAGTGAAGTGGAGGTTACAACTTAGTTTTTGTCTCTTTTAGTGACGTGGAGGTTGAAATTTGACTTGTAGATGGTTATGGTTCCTTCTAGCGATTTGTAGGTTGGAATTTGATTTGATTCCTTTTAACAACGCGATGGTTGGAACTTGATCTTGTTCCCTTCTAGTGATGTGGAGCTCATAATTTGTTTTTAGTCAGTCCCTTTTAGAGACGTGAAGGTCAAAATTTGATTTGATTCATTTTTAATGACGTGATGGTTGGAACTTGGGTTCTGCCGCGTGGAGAAGACAGTTCTGTCCACTGTCTCGTTGTGAAAAATGATGAAGAAGAAACACCCGCCTGACGCCGCAATTAATGGCAAAAGTAATGCAACAAAGCCAAAAACATACGACGTCGCAATGATTGAAGTAGTACAAAGGAGCATAATCAAAAGCAGAGAGAGGAAGAGAAGCCGCTAGAAAATATTTTTTTTATTAAAAGTAATGCGAAATTCGAGAGGGCCCAAGCCCTACGTTACATGTGCCTTTTATAGGATACAAATTTCATTTCTTTATAATTGAGCCCTCACTTTTACAAAATTATACAGAAGAGAAAAATATCAAATTCCACTTGAAATTTCAGCTTAAAAATTACACTTAGCCCCCAGACTTTACAGAATTACATCTTGGGACATCAAAACACCTTGAACTGAATATGGGTTTCTTGAACGTGTGTTTCAAGTGTAGTGGGTCAATTCCGGCAATGTCAAGTCCTCCATTTTGCATTGAAGCTCCTTTTGGCATGTCTACTATTTCTGAAATGTGCAATTGTTATTTTTTCTCCTCCTAACAAATCTGTCTGTAAAATCACTAAAACATACTCGAGTAGCATTATTAAATACAGAAAATAGATAAATAGGGAGTATAAAATAATGTAAAATAGTGCTAATCAAATATTCACACACTTATCTTTTGCTAGTCGAGCAATTAAATCAAAAATTAAGCTAACTTAATCTAACTCACTTTCATGAGAAATCATGGTTACAGTTAACACATGCAACAAGTTGTTAAACTCCTAGATCACCTGATGCGGACAATGGATAGCCTATATAAAGGCCCCCATCTATTACTGACTCGACAGAGTCGAGCTCTCTTCAACACGGGGAGAATGATGCGGACAATGGAACGAAGATATGACAAATCTTTCATCGTTGGAGAAGAAGCGCCGACTCAACATAGATCCTGTAGTTCTACTAGCATTAGAATTTTTAATTTATATTTCTTGTATTTTTTAATTTTAGTAACTGAAGTTGTAATAGGACTTAGTTTCTTTTTTATGTATTTTTTCTTTCTTTTAGACTTTTGATTTCTTTTAAGATTAGGATTATGTAATCCCAAGAGATATAATTTTGTAGCCTATATAAAGGCCCTCATGTATTCACTTTTTTTTTGAATGAAGATGAACAATAAATGAAATTTTTTCTTCACTCTCAAATTGAGTTTGATTATTGGATTTATTAATCCTAAATTCTGTCAGTGGTGGGATGCCCTAATCAGACTCAATTAATAGTTGGATGCTCTAAATGATTTATCTATTTTTATTCCCTCTCTCTATCTCCCTTTCAAATTTCTTCCTCTCAAATAAATCTCCGTCGAATACCCCATCGTCAAATCTCTCTCCTTTGTCACGCATCCAACAACTTCAGCCTCGTTTGTATAAAGCGTCTCGACTCTTCGACGATACTATTTTCGTCGACTGTACTTCTTCTCATCTGCATGAGTTCAGAGATCAATAAACAATCAACAAGTAAGTTAAGATCAAATTTAAAATCATCTCAGGTATTTTCTTATTACATCAACTCTTTAATTACAAGTCTAAATATGCATCATCCAGTCTGTTATCTATTTTGATCTTCTGTCCATATTAGTGATTTTGTTTCTTCCTTGTGATGACTTGACTTCTTTATTGCGTATAAAACTTGATTTCCTGCATAAACAAAAGTTTCTAATAAATTTTTTAAACATTGAAATTAATATGCACTTGCATGATTAACATAGCATAACCTAATATATCTGTTTTAATTCAATTTCTACCAACGATTTTTTTGTTGGTGAAGCGTATCTTTGAGTTAATTTATCAATTGCTTCCGCCCTATACACATTTCACATCATCTCCCTAGAGAACGAATGTTGTCTCGTGAGAGTTTGCAGTGAATATACTCACAAAATTCAAGAAAAGAGGAGATGGAGAAATAATCAAAAAGGAAAATCAAGGATAACCAAAAAAAAAAAAGAAAACATTTTTTTTATCTATACAAGTCAACTAGCTAGTAAGATCTTAACTTTTTTAGCTAGTAAGATCCTAAGTTTTCATGAGATTCATTTTCAGAATCAATCTCAATTCAAGAAATCAAATTATTTATAAAATAAAGGCTTAAATCTTAAAATTTACACCACTTATCTTAAGTCTCAGATCTTATGCACTCTGTGATTCTGATATAGTTCTTAAACTTGGGAATTATAACTCCAACTTTCATACTTCGTTAGTAATTTTCTTTTTTCTTTTTTAAAACTCTTTTAACTATCTTTCGGGTAAATACTAAGGTTTCCCGAGGCCAAGACACCTAGCTAATTGATAATTAAAATTGTTGGATTTCTAAAGTGTCTTATCCATTAGGCTTTCTCAACTACCCATGTAACGAACTTTGGGTCAATGACTCCCAAGTTAGATGGTCTTAGGGCATTAGGTGTAGAACACCCGACGAACATAATTACTCGGGCGACTAAGGCCACAACACAAGACTCATTTAATTTTATTTTTCTTTTTTTGCTCTCGAAGTATTCCAGTTGTAATCAATATCCTAAGCCTTTGAACTAATAGTATAAGTGTTGTTGGGTACGTAATCACTTAAACATAGTTTAGGTGACTTATCAGTTTTTGGATTCTACTCTTTATTTTAAAACTCTAAGACTCTCTCATCTCGATTTCAGATTTAAAATCTACTCATTGATCCTCATTCACTTACAAACTATCTAACTATTTATAGAAAATAGTTTTGTTTAAAAAAATTTCCTAAAAAAAGAAAACAAAACAAGACTCCTAAAAAAACAAAAGACACTATAAACAAAATGTATCTTCCCCCATACCTAAACTGTGCCATGTCCTTGTGCACGCTCATAAATACATGGATAAACAAAACATGGTAGCAGAAACTACACACAAATACATGCACACAATCATGATAATCAAGCATGATGAAAAATATAAAATATATGAGTATGCTAGAATCGGAAAGAACTCACATTGCATCAAAAGGTCCAGCTGTAAACAGGGAACAAAGAATCGGCCGAGTCGGATACGACTCGGCCCCCTCCGGTTTGACTCGGGACCCCGAGTCAAGCTAGGATCGTCGAGTCGACCTGGATCGGGTCCGACTCGGACCCGACTCGGGCGACTCGGCGCCCGTGATCACTTTAATAAAGCGCTGAGGGAGAGAGAGAGATCAGATTTGATCTCTCTCTCTCTCTCGCGCTCGCCGTCCCCCCTCTCGCGCTCGCCGTCCCCCCGCGACGATTCGCCGTCGCCGTCGCCTGCAGGTAATTTCTCCCCTCTCTCCCTCTCAGTCTCTCTCTCTCCCTCTCCCTCTCTGTCTCTCCCCCGCAGCGGCGCGCGCTCCCGGCTCTCTCTCTCTCTCTCTCAGTCTCTCTCTCCCGGCTCTCTCTCGTCTCTCAGCGACTCTCTCTCTCTCTCAGTCTCTCTCTCCCGGCTCTCTCTCTCGTCTCTCCAGCGACTCTCTCTCTCTCTCTCACTCTCTCTCTCTCAGTCTCTCTCCCGGCTCTCTCTCTCTCTCGTCTCTCCAGCGACTCTCTCTCTCTCTCTTTCTCTCTCCCCCCCCTCTGTATCTCTCTCTCCCTCTGTATCTCTCTCTCTCCCCCTCTCCCTCTCAGTCTCTCTCTCCCCTCTCTGTCTCTCTCTCTCTCTCTCCCTCTCCCTGTCAGTCTCTCTCTGTATCTCTCTCTCCGTCTCTCTCTCTCCTCCACTGTGTTCCCCTCTCTCTCCTCTGTCTCCGTCTCTCTCCTTCTCTCTGTTCCTCTCTCTCTCTCTAATTAATTTACATTTAATGTCATTTAATTTAGTTTAGTTTAGGTAAAGTTAATTTAATTTAATTTAGATTAATTTAATCTAATAAAGTTTGTAATTAAGTTAGGTAATTTAATAATTTTACCGACGACGCTTGTATTTATGCTGTCACGATATGTTTGAGTGTTAGGTGATATGTTTTGAATATGTTATGCATGAATTTGGATGTTTACATTTTTTTATGATTTGTCATGATTTTTTCATAAATTTTTTGGCGCTCTATGTAGTGTTTTGCGCGTATCGCCCGAGTCGGATCCGAGTCGCCGAGACCAATCCGTCTCGGTGCCGGCCGAGTCGGCGGCCGAGACCGAGACTTTGAACCATGGCTGTAAAAGCAACTAATAGATCACTCCCTGTGTGTTTGAATGCATCTTTGTATCTCCTGTATTACTTATAATAAACTTGACACATAAGTTAGAGAAATATATACATAAATGACTCATTAAATACCAAAGACTACACTAACTCAACTAAAATTGACTTTACTAAATATGACTCAACTACAAAAATGGAAAATCTATGACAAGTGAATGAAAAGGAAAGTGGCTACTGTAAACATATACAAACCCTTACCTGTGGTTACCTGATCAACAGCTAGAGTTTCAGGAGGTATCCCAATCTCAGTCTCCTCACCTCTCAGAGTTGGTATAACCGTATAAGAAACCTTCACACCCTTTCTAACTCTCCCTTATCCTCAACTGACGGTGGCAGTGCAATGTTTCGCAACCCTATAAGATTCTCATACAATGGCATATCCAGATAGAACCTGTGTTGCCACTTGTGAATCCTCGGACGACATTTCATGTCAATTGCAATTGTTTGAGCGATTCGGTTATAGTACTCCTCCCTAACTCGCCCTAGTTGAACCCAAATTCCAAAAATGGTGAGTTATAGTCCAGAAAGCCATCATCATCATCATCAAATAATACATAATCTACACCTGAGTCTGTCATATCCTTTACACTGCTAACTTGGTTTGTTATTTATCTATTACATAAAATCACTGTCAGTGATTTTGATGAAAAATATTTTTTAGACAAAGAATTAACGAAAATACATATTTACAATAACAACCATGATACTGGCTCATCCAGCATATTGAGGTTCATGAAAGTTCATGACCTCGTTTTCGCTCACCGAAAATTCCAAAAATGGTTTTAATCGTTGTCCATTGATCTTGAAGGTGTTACCGTTTTTGGGATCTTCGACCTCAACTGCCCCGTGCATAAATACAACGCGCACAATAAACAGTCCCGTCCATCTGGACCTCAGCTTCTCAAGAAACAGATGAAGTCTAAAATTATACAAGACTTTTTTTACCCGGTGTAAACGACTTCCATAAAATTGCTTTATCCCAAAACACCTTCATTTTCTCTTTGTGAATTCCAACATTTTCGTATGCATCATTCCTAATCTCTTCCAACTCATTGAGTTGGAGTTTCTTGTGCTCTCCAGCCATGCCTAGGTCAAAATCCAACTGTTTGATTGCCCACATGGCTCGATGTTTCAATTCCACAGGCAAGTGACAAGCTTTTTCAAACACAAGCCTATAAGGAGACATTTCAAGATTGTTCTTGAAAGCAGTTCGATAAGTCCACAAGACATCACCTAATTTTAAGTACCAATCCTTTCGATTTTGACTTTATCGTTTTCTCTAAAATTTGTTTGATTTGTCTATTGGTCACTTCAACTTGCCCGCTTGTTTGTGGATGATAAGGCGTAGACAATTTGTGAGTGATTGAGTACTTTCTCATTAAAACCTCAAAAAAGCGATTGCAAAAATGTGTGTCGTTATCGCTTATGATGGCTCGTGGTGCACCGAATCATGAGAGGATATTCTCCTTCAGAAACTTGACAGTCACCTTGTTGTCATTGGTCTTGCAAGCCACAACTTTAGCCCATTTGGACATGTAATCAACTGTCACCAGGATGTATAAATTTCCAAATGAGTTAGGGAATGGTCCCATAAAGTTGATGCCCCACACATCTAAAACATCAATAGATAAAATTGGTTGTAGTGTCATCATATCCTTCCGAGTGATCTACCCACATGTTGATAATGAGTGCAACACTTGCAGAACTCGTAAGCATCCTTGAACAATGTTGGCCAATAGAATTCACATTGCAGAACCTTTTCTGTAATCTTCTTAGCCCCAAAGTGTGCCCACAAGCTTGGTGATGATAGAATGGCAACACACTTTTCTGCTCTTCCTCGGGGACACATCTCCTAAAGATTTAGTATGGACAATACTTTCACAGTTATGGATCATTCCAATAGAAATATTTCAGTTGAGAATGGAATTTGTACTTGTATTGTCTTCACCAGTTAGCATGTATCTTTTTCGTTACCAAAAAGTTAACAATGTTAGCGAACCATGGCTCCTTCAAAATTGCGAACAATTGCTCATCCAGAAAGTACTCATTTATTGACAGATTAGAGGATAGAGCATTGGAGAGTCAAGACATGTGGTCAGCTACCAAATTGTCTGTTCCCTTATTGTCATTGATTTGAAAATCGAACTCTTGGAGTAACAGTATCCATCGAATCAGTCTCGCTTTTGCATCTTTCTTGGCCAATATGTGCCTCAATTCAACATGATCAGTGTACACAGTGATCTGTGAGCCAATCAAGTAGGGTCAAACTTTTCTAGTTCAAAGACCACAACTAGAAATTCTCTCTGTGGTGTAGTTCAGCTGTCGTCATTCAATGTCCTACTAGCGTAATAAATCACATGAGGCAGCTTGTCAATTCGTTGATCTAAAACTGCACCAATCGCATAATCAGATGCGTCACACAACTCAAACGGTTGACTCCAATCGGGAGCATGAATGATAGGAGCCGAAATTAACTCTTTTAAATTATCAAATACCTGAAGATATTTTGGGGTGAATACAAACATACTTCCTTTGTCAGAAAACTTGTCAAGGGTTGAGCAATCTTGCTGAAATTCTTGATGAATCGTGTATAGAAACTGGCATGCTTAAGGAATGACCGAATGTCTGACATTCTTGGGAGGTGGAAGGTTGACTACTAAATCCACTTTCTTTTGTTCACTTCAATTCTCTTCTACAGCGGGGCATAGCGGCGCCCTCGCCTGGCGCCATTCCCGGACCGGGAAGCAGACGGGCGGGCCGGGCCTGAATTCAGAGCGGACCAGACTCTTTGTTTCAGCTGCTAAGACGCTGTCTTTTTGAATCATGAAGTGACATTTTTTCTAGTTAAGAGTCAAATTCTTCTCTTTGCATCGTGTGAGGACCAAACTAAGATGATGAAGGCACTCGGGAAAAGAATCTCAAAAAATGGGGAAATTGTCCATTAATACTTCCAAGAATCGTTTCACCATGTATGAGAAAATACTGAGCATGCATCGTGGAAATATTGCAGGTGCATTGCACAATCCAAAGGGGATGCGTTGATATGCAAACGTTCTAAATGGACAAGTGAATGTAGTTTTCTCTTGATCCTCTAGAGCAATCGGGATTTGGTTATAATCGGAGTATTCATCAAGAAAGCAATAGTACCCATGTCTGGCTAAACGCTCTACAATCTGATCAATGAATAAGAGAGAAAAGTAATCTTTTCGTGTTGCTACATTGAGCTTCCTATAATTTATGCAAACTTGCCATCCTGTTTGAATACGAGTTGGCACTAATTTGTCGGCATCATTTTGGACCACTGTGATCCCCGATTTCTTTGGCATGACATGTACAGGGCTCACCCATGAACTATCAGAAATGGGATAGATAATCTCATTGTCAACACATTTCAATGTTTTTCCTTACTGTTTTCTTCATGACGATCCCTTCGAGGCTTTGCATCTTCTGTTAAATGAATCATATGTTGTACATTTTAGGGCCGATCCCCTTGATATCAGCCATTGTCCACCCAATTGCCTATTTATTTTCTTTCAGCACAAAAATGATGGATTCTTCCTGGTTCTCGCTTAGATTGGCTGCAATGATAACTGGGAGCGTCTCGTTGGCACCCAAGTACACATACATCAGAGTGTCGGGTAGAGACTTTAATTCTAGCTTCGGTGGCTCCTCCATAGATGGACGAATTGGAGCTCTGGGTTTCTCATTCAATGGCTCAGGTTGAGGTTCCTAATGCGTTGCTGTTACGTGATTAACTTGTTCTTCCATCTCACTGAACCATTTTTTAACTTCATCAAGCTCAAAATTTTGGTCATTGTACCAGATGTCTGCTTCCTTCTCCACAGTGTTCACTCGAAAGGTTTTGAATCATTTTAACCTCAAAGGGTTGATCAGAGAGGGATCACTTGGCTGCTTTTCCAAATTAAATATGTTCAGATTAATTGTCATATTCTGAAAGTGAGCTTCATTAAGCCGCTACGACAATTGATCAGAGCATTTGAGGTCACTAGAAAAGGTCGACTAAGGATCACAGGGATCTGACCTCTAGGGTTTTCAACCGGTGCAGTCTCTAGATGATGAAATCAATCGGAAATATGAATTCACCAGTCTCGATAAGCACATTTTCAATCTCTCATTTTGAAATTTTCACCAACTTCTCAGCCAATTGGAGAGTGATTTTTGTGGGTTTCAACTCACCCCACCCCTAGCTGCTTGTAGATCAAATAAGGAAGCAAGTTTACACTCGCACCTAAGTTTAGCAATGCTTTGTCAATAACAATGGTTCCTATAGTGTAGAAAATAGTGGGACAATCATGATTCTTGTATTTCACTAGTATGCTATTTTGAATTATTTCACTGATATTAGCATTTAGGAAGACATTTTTTGGCGCTTGAAGAGCTCTTTTCTTCGTGTACAAGTCCTTTAGGAATTTGTAATAGGATGAGACCTACTCGATAGCATCGAGGAGAGGGACATTCACTTTACTTGTTTGAATATTTCCAGAATCTTCTTCATCTGCGCAGTGTGCTTCTTCGGTTTGAGCCTGTTTAGGAACGGAGCTTGTGGCTCATATGCGGGCTCAGTGATTTTCTCAGTGTCTTCAGATTTATCTCAGCCAGAAGAGGATGTGACAGTCTTAGGATGAGAAGAGTTAGTTTGATCAGGCATCACCAATTGTTTGTCAACTTGCTTTCCAGATCATAACGTATGAATTGCGTTGATTTGAGAAGAGCTAGAAGAAGTTGACCTTGAATCCTTAGGATTAGCAATCGGTTAACTTTGGAATGTTCCCTTCTCTCTCTTACCTATTTGAGTTGCCATTTGGCTAACTTTTAACTCGAGACGAGTTATACATTGGTGATCGGCGTTCATCATTTGTGTTGCCATTTGCGTGAAGGAATTGAATGTCTTTTCCAGGGTGCTAAGTTTCTTCTTTTGTTCGTTGCCAAACCCTGGTGATGAGATTGATGGATTTGCAAATGGTGGAGCAGAATGTGGGTTCACAAAAGCCTGCTGATTTCGATATGGACCTACATTGGGCCCTTGGAATTGTGAATCGCTATACTGGTTGGAGTTGGCTAAGAGACCTCCTTGATATGTCTCCTGGTTCCATAAGGAATTAGGATGATTCCTCCACCATGGATTGTAGATTGGGGCAACTGGATCATTCCTTTGACGTTGAAATGCAACATTCAGTTGATCTTCGCTGCTCGCCAATAGATTAGGAAGCAATATGCAATCTTCCATCACATGAGTTGGAGAGTGGTAGTTGAAACAGCTCGGTGCAGCAATCTGATTTACATAGTCGAGCTATGGAGGAGTCCTCTTGACTTCAAGAGCCTCAATTCTTCTCATTAGAGTCACCATCTTAGCTTCACCACCAATGGAGTTCTCGATTGAGTGAACGCCACCCTTTGATGTGAAAGTTTATTAATCGTTAAATCTTTCCCACTGCATAGTCTTTTTCGCCATCTCTAAAATTTTTCATGCATCATCTTCTGTTATTCTCAAGAAGTCCTCGTGAATCATGGATTCAAGTAGAGTTTTAGATTGATAGTCTACACCCTCATAAATAATTTGATAAAGACTCCACTTCTTAATGGCGTAATGGGGACGTTAAGCTAGAAGGTCTTTAAATCTATCTAGGTATCTCCAGAAAGGTTTCTTGTCAAGTTGACGGAATTGGTTGATCTCACTCCGAATTCTTGTCATCTTATGCATTAGGAAGAATTTTTTCAAAAAGACTGCGACAAATTCTGCTCATATCATGATAGAGTTAGTGTCCAGGCTATACAATCACTTCTTTGCATTGTCCCAGAATGAAAAAGGAATGAATCGCAACTTGACCGCGTCATCGCTCATCTCTGGATCATCATCGCGCAAACCTCCTTGAACACGCTGATGAACATGTAAGCATCCTCTGATTCCAAACGGAGAACTTTGGGAGTATCGTGATATGGTGCGGCTTCAATTCATAGTTGTTCTCCCGGGTCATCGGTAGTCTGATGCATGATGGGTGTGATGATCGGGGAGGCTAGCATCGGTCCATGAGGACTGATGGTGAAACAGTAGTAGTAATTTTGGACTCATTCGAATCCTCACCAACTAGATGTCATGTTGAGTCACGTGACTAAGCTGACATAAATCAGCGACACGAACAGAGGGTGAAAGTGACGTAAAGGGGGAGTGATGACGTGTGGGTGTGGATGAAAATTACTCTAAATTTTGTTTTTTTTTTATTTTTTATGATTTTTCAATCCGGTAAGTGTCTAAAACTAAAGAAAGAACACTGTTCACCGATAACGACACAAAAAACTTGATGGAGATTTTACTCTCATTGTTTTAATAACCGCAAGTGCACGATCAATTAGTTGTAGCGCTTGAGGGTCAATCTTCAGGGACAAGTAGTTTTTTAAGTTTTCTAACACAAAGTTAGGCGAATTGATCAAAAATGTTGGAGTTTAGATTTTTTGTTTGTTTAATACTGATTATCAATCTAAAAAAGTCAAGCACTTTGAATTGAATCCCCTAAGCTAACATCATCTGATCAATCTCGGTCTCTCTATTAATCTGATCAATCTCGGTCCCTCTACTAATCTATTTAACTCATTAAATCACTATCTCTAAAAGGCAACTAATTCTAGAAACTCCGGTCTAATCACATGTTATTATTTACCATTACATAATCCATCAATGATAAACACAATTACTAATTTAAATTAAAAGCAGAAAAAATAGTAAAAAAACTATGCATGGATCATTAATTCAAATATATAACCTGTCAAATACCTAACTATTCTAGAAATTAATCTAATAGATCTAGATCAATTGACGTGTACGTGATGCCCTAGACGATTGATTTAAATTTGACCACATGAAAATCCTAATTTAGGTTCATCTCTCTAGATGCTTGAAAATGGTTTTGCTGCTCATGATAAAGTTACTAACACGATAAGAATAAACAATAAAGCACATAAAACTAATCTAGTAATTACAATTAATAATAAACAGAATATTTTTAGGGTTTCTAGAGGGAGACTTACTAGATTTGAAGTGCAGTGGAAAATAATAATTAAAAATTCTAGCAGAAAGAATTGTTCCAGAAATTTCAGTGCAGCCTACGAGTGTTGCTCCTTTTCTGGCACAGAACACGAGGAGGAGACAACACTCGCAAAAGCCAAGAAAGCAACACCTCTCTCTGGCACAAGAATTGAAGAGGAATAATCAAGTGCAATGATGTTGAAAAGAAGACATGGCCATGTATAGCCTTTTGCATGAAAATCAATGAAGAAAAATCAGCCCGAGCGTCGCCAAGAGAGCAAACAGCCGCACACAAATAAATCGCGGGGAAAATGAGCCACAAACCGCGTGAAGGAGAGAGCCTGCCCGCAATCTCGTTGCGGCGTTGCAATCGAGGCTGTCTCCCGTGTCTGCATGCGCGCTGAACGAGACGAGGAAAATAACAGGCCGTCACCCCCCAGTGCACGTGCGCTGAACGAGACGAAAACTCATGTGTTGTCTTTGGCATAGGAATCGAAGCGAGCCCGCCTGGACAAGATAACTCTACCACTGTCTCGTTGCGGAAAACGGCGAAGAAGAGACGCCCGCCAGCCGCCACAATTGATGACAAAATTAATGCAAAAAAGCCAAAAACCAATGACGACGCAATGGTTGAAGCAGCACAAAAGAGCATAATCAGAAGCAGAGAGAGGAAGAGAAGCCGTCAAAAAAATATTTTTTTATTAAAAGTAATGCAGAATTTGAGAGAGCCTAAACCCTACGTTAATGTGCCTTCTATAGGCTACAAACTTCAGGTTTTTTTTACAACTAATCCCCTCACTTTTACAAAATTACACAAAAGAGAAAAAAATATCAAATTCCACTTGGAATTTCAGGCTGAAATTACATTTAGCACCTTGGACTTTGCAGAATTGCATCTTGGTCCTCTGTTGACATCAAAACACCTAGAACTGAATGTAAGTTTCTTGAACGTGTGTTTCAAATGTAGTGGGCCAATCCCGACAACGTCAAGTCCTCCATTTTACATTGAAGCTCTTTATAGTATGTTTACTATCTCCAAAGTGTGCAATTGTTGTCTTTTCTCCTCTTAATAAATCTATATGCAAAATCACTAAAACATACGCGAGTAGCATTATTTAAATACAGAAAATAGATAAATATGGAGCATAAAAATGATGTCAAACAGTGCTAATCATTTTGCTTCAAGAGGAAAGTACTTTTAAAACCCTGCAATACCCGTAATCGGGGGGTGGGGGACCTCTTGATTATATTTTGACTGTTTATCTTTGCTTGCATTATGGTTGATTAAAGTTATGACGCTGTCACCAATATTTCTCCTGCTTATTTAATGTACCCCTTTAATCCTCTCACGGACTTGTTTTTGTCAAATGATGTCTCTGTGATGAATTTTGTCATTTATACATTGAAGGTCCTTGTGACTCTTATAACAATAGGTATTGCCTCCTTGACAAATCATATTATCGTGGTCTACTAGTAGGCTGCATAGTCTTGAAGTTGATTTTAACTACCAGAATTATAATTATTTCTGCTAATCTGGGAGTTCCTAACTTCCTATGGTTTATTTTTTGCTTTAGCTAGGGATATGATATTTGGTACTTATATTTTGGCTAAGTGGTTTATGCTTTATGTTCACTATCATTCAAAGAAAAGAAAAAGAAAAGAATCAAGGAACGAGAAGGATTTTTTTTCCTTGAGTTCACATTAAGCTGTTGATGTCAACATTTCTTTATGTATTTTTTGTAATAATCTTAATTTGTTTAACATTTTGATATGTATATCTTAGGAAAAGAATTGTCTTCATTTACCTTGCAGGGTGGCGGTATTCCAAGGCGTAGTGCACCAATTTTACAAATGATCCGTGAAGAAGTAAGTTAGTTTATGTCATTATCTCCTCAAAAATTTCAATTGTAGCTTTCCGACCAATATTTGTGGTTGTGATATCATGCAATTTCATTATGCTGGAATGCAGTCACATTTTTATTATCACTTTTATAACCGTAGAGAATGTCTTTTGGTGAATCCCCAAGTTATCCTGAAATATCTTGTCAATTATAAGTGTAGTAACTGCCATATCATCAGTTATGTGCTTTGTCTCTCGTTGTGGTCATAATATCTATCTGTGAGACTCAGGCTTCCTTGTGTTCTTATTTCTTTTGACATCATGAATTAGAATTATCTACTAGTAATAAATAGTTATCTATTTCTAAGAGAAGTTCTAATCTTATTGGTGGAAAAACAACTTAAAATATCAAGCTCATCACATTCTTCTATATTCTTCTAGACATATTACACAAACTTTATATTTAATTGATCTTCAATATAGACCGAATCTGCTCTTACCGAGCATGCATACTCTTAGTCGATCCAAATTACTGAATCACTTCTGACACCTTCTATCTAGGATAGTTTTTTGTCTTGCTCTATACACTGATCCAACCTCCTTTTGCGTAAGCTTTGTTCAGAATGTCACACATGCCAACAATATCTTCAGAACTGGTGCAATCAATAGTGCTACCTTATTGCGATAATTTCAAAAGTTATCCTTGCTGATGTAATTGTCACTGGTTTTAAAGGATTAGGGGTTGGTTGTTACCCTTCTGGTTCTTAGCCATGCACAGTTTAGGTAGAAATGAGAGAGTTAAGGTAGAAAGGATGGGGGTTGGTTGGTTGTGACCTATTATTCTTGCCACTGAGAAGTTTAACTTGGATTGAGATGCAGCTCATCAGGTATTCGAAGTTGTTGATCCAACTTCTAAGTTGCCGATTTGCCTCCTTGCTGTTGTTAAGCACCCCAAAAATAGCCACTGCCAAATTGAGAGGATCACTGATGATAATGATATTAGGTTGCCTCTTGTAACACCAAATCATTATTTCCAGTGGGTTTTAGGGGCTCAGTGCCAGCTGCAATTAGGCTGATCCTTAGCCATGCACGCAATTTAAGGTAGGAATGAGAGGAACACGTGATTACTATTACTAGAAAGTAGTCATGAGGATGTACTGAGCCAGCCACCAATAGTCAATTTTCAACAAAAAATGATAATGCGATAGTGATATGAAACGTGTATGTGAGCGGAAGCATTTGATAAAATAACTCAAAGAAACATTTTCACAAATAAGAAGCCGTTAGTAGGAAGATACTTAAATCAATTAATATCAGGTTTATGTTTTTTAAACATGTAAGTACTAGATCCATATCAAAGAAAGAAGACTAACTATGCAGGTAATCAAATTCAACTATCAAGAAAGAAGCTAATGAAACTATAAGACAATTCAGATTCACAAACATACAAGCAGTGTTCTAAATATCCCCGATATAACCCCGATATTGCGCCGATATTGCGTTTACGGCACCTAGCCGCAATGATTTGACACATCCAAACCGATATAGCGTTTTTCATCCAAAAACGCCGATAAATAGGCATGGACCCGATATATCGGCCGCAATTTCGGTGATTTTGAACCCGATATAGCGTTTTACACCCAATTTCTAGGTTAGGTATTTGGGTAATTCGAGTGATGTGGCAATGTGACATTTTTAAAGATTTTACACTTGGATAGTGATTATGGATTCATAGGCTTAATGCAAGTTATCGAGTTAAGCATATCTTAAACATATAAGTATGATATTTTATGTAGATTTATATAATTTATGCATATATTGTCTTATTGAGATGCGATTTAAGAGAAGAAGATATGTATATTTACAGTCCGATTTTGACATCCGATTTTTGAAAATATCCCCGATATATTCCCATCTCCGATAAATTTTTCCGGCCGATGTAGCCGCTGTGGCCGCCATTTAGAACATTGCTTACAAGTTTAAGTGGACAGTAGATCAATGTTGATGACAAATTAGAAACATAATATCAAACTTGTAAATAAATATTTGTGGATTGGGATTGTATCTCATATAACCTATTTGATTTCATTTGACTGGCTCTGAACTTTTGTGAGTATATAGGTTTGTTTGTCACGAATACAACATTTCAAGAATCGTGCAATTTGGACTCCGGGTGAGTGAGTTATGACCTGAATAAAGAAACTTGCTTGTGCAGAATTAAGCTCGCACGAATCTGATTGTCGTCCTGGCTGGAAGTCAGCAGTGGAGGTCCTGGGCTAGGCCTGGTTGATGGGCGCTGCCTGGAGGTGCTCGGGCTTCAACAGTGAAAAGAAGATGGCCTGGAGGAGAGGCGGGGATCCCTTAAGGCTGTGATTGCACGAAACAGAGTCTTCGACAATCAATTAGAATGAGAGAGAATTTGTTTGTGGAGAGATAGAGATGGGAAAAGAATTATAGTAACAGATAAATAATTAGGGCATTCTACCACTAACTGGGATTTAATAGGGCATTCTACCACTATTAGAAAGAGGATTCATGATCCATAACAAACTCACAAAGAGAATATCAAATTTTTATTTATTATTTCTTGAAAAAGTGAATATATGAAGGCTTTATGTAGCGAAGCAAAATAATACTCTCCTAGTTACAATTGAAGTAGAAATTAAAATCTTAAAATAATGAAAAACCTTAAAGAAATCAAAATTACAAGAAATAGAAACTACTAATCTTAATACTAGTAGAACTACTGGATCCACATTGAGTTGACACATCTCCAACGCTAATAGATGCTCCATGTCTATAGTGTCTTGATGTCCGCATCATACTCCCCGACTTGGAGAGAACTCGATTCGTCGAGTCAGCAATAGAAGTTATCTCATCTTGCTCCAACATGTTGGATCAATCTGTTGTAGTGCACTTTGGTCTTTCTACAAGTCATCAATTGGTATTCTTTCTTTCTATCGAATTAAATATCTACTAGTCGTGATAAACTTCATCATCCAAAATTTTATCAATTTGATCCACTCTATTGGGTAAAATATTTGAAAGTGGTGGAAGAGAAGGTCTCTAAAAAATAGGCTCTGGGGATGACTCATCATCTAATGGGTTGCTTGGGTTAAAAATAGGACCCTTGTAATCCACTAGATCTTCAATATTGAATGTAAAATTGATATCAAAATCTTGAGGAAGATCACTAACATATGCACTATCATTAGCTTCTTTAAAAAACAGATTAGTGCTACAAGAATGCAAAACATCACCAACATTAAAAGTTTTAAATTGTTTCTTATTGTCAATTCATAACTTGTAGTTGACATTGCTTTGAACCACCTTATTATTGATTTTCTTATGTGATTTGTGCACGTGGAGTGATGCAAATGATGATGCAGACTCATGATGACTCTTATTTAGACTCCAATTTGTGTATCATGCAGACTCATTGATGACTTTAGTTTGACAATCGATTTGGGATTGGAAAGCGGTGGAGAACTTAGACTTAGTATCTAACATGTGCCACATGGTTCTCCAAAAATAGAGATGAAACTCGATAGGGACAAGATTCAGTTGTTGAACTCCTATGGCCGTGGAGTTAATCCGTGAAACCTTGTTCGGGTGAGGATAGAGTACAACCTCTAATCCAAGATTTTCGGTCACATTGGACGATATTATATTGATACAACTTTCACTGTCCACAATCACCTTTCAATTCTTATCTCCAATTTTGGTGAATGCATAGAAGGTTGCAGTTTGTTTTCTAATCATTCTTTTTTAACTGGTTGTGAGGGCATACGCATGACGATGGACAAGTGGGTCGACGATATTGGCCTAATGCAGTTGAGACCAATATTATCTCCTGTGATCTCTTTGTCAGTGTCAGAATCTGCTTCTCCTAGTTGGATTGTAAATTTGTCTGAATCGGGCTCAATAGTGTGTGGGGTATTGTATATCAGTCGTAGTTTGTTCAGAGAATCTTTCGGGACGATATCACTAATCCTCTGAATCATGAGAGTGACTTTAGAAGGGACAATACTACTAGACTTTGGGGCTACAATGGGAACTCTGTTAATCATGATAATTTTATTAGGACTGGTGCTGTCAACAGCCATGTGCCCATACTCTTGGCACTTATTGCATTTAGCAACATAGCTAATCTTGAGATTTCTTTGGGACCTTTGTTTATGTTACTTATTTTGACGTTCTTGTCCTTAACATCATTCCTGAGTGAGGTTTTTGGGCACTAGACCTATGGGGTCAGGTAGTGCTACCTAACTCGTCCACTACTTCTCTGCTGTGGGGGTCAAACAGGAAGCAACCCTATCCAGTTTTTGATTCTAAGTGCTCGTGGTTTGTATAATGTTATCAAGCGAAGTTGATATGATGGCAAATGTTGCGGCAAATTGAGCCTCTGTGATCGGATCTATTGGGGTGTAGGGGATTGACTAGACTCTCTTAAAGGCGATGTCATAATGAGAAGACACGACTATAAACTAATTTTTTATTAATTTAAATTCTACATGCAACAAAGTAATAAAAATTTTAGCAAGTGTCTAAATGATGCAAATCTTACTATACATGTGCTCTGATACCAAACTGATATGAAACGTGTACATGCGCGTAAGCAATTGATAAAATAACTCAAAGAAATATTTCACAAGAATACCGTTGAGAAGAAAATACTTAAATCAATTAATATCAGCTTTATGTTTCTAAACATATAAGTACTAGATCCATATCAAAGAAAGAAGCCTAATTAATATTATATGCTATGCATTAATCAGATTTGACTATCAAGAAAGAAGCTAATAGAACTATAAGGCAATACAATTCACACGTTCACAAGTTTAAGTGGATAATAGATGAATGTTGATAACAAACTGGAGATGTAATATCAAACTTGTAAATAAATATTCGTGGATTGAGATTGTACCTAAGATAACTTGTTTGATTTCATTTGCATTGCTCTAAATTTTTGTGATATACAAGTTTGTTTGTCACGAATGCAACACTCCAAGAATCGTGCGATTTGGACTTCGAGATGAGTGAGTTATGACTCGAACAACGAAGCTTGTTGTGCAGAATTCTGCTCGTCCGAATCTGATTGCCGGCCTAGCTGGAAGTTGACAGTGGAGGTCTAGGGTTGGGCCTTGTTGAGGGCACTGTTTGGACCCGGGCAAGGTGCTCAGGCTTCAACAGTGAAAAAGACATGGCGTGGAGGAGAGGCGGGGATCTCTTGAGGCTGTGGTTGCACGAAAGAGAGTCACTGACAATTAATTAGAACTCGACATTAATTTTGAGAGAGGACAAAGAAATTTGCTTATGGAGAGAGAGAGGGGAATAGAATTATAGTAACCGATAAACAATTAGGGCATTTTACTACTATTTGGGGTTAAATAGGGCATCCCACCACTATTGGAAATATAATTCATGATCCATTGCAAACTCACAAAGAGAATAGCAAATTTTCATTGATTATTTTTTGAAAAAGTGAATACATGAGGACTTTATATATCCAAGAAAAATAGTACTCTCTTAGTTACAATCGGAATAGAAATTAAAATCCTAAAAGAAATCAAAAACCTAAAAGAAATCAAAATTACAAGAAATAGAAACTACTAATTCTAATACTATTAGAACTATTAGATCCACATTGAGTTGACATGTCTTCTTCAACGATGATAGATGCTCCATGCCCTTGGTGTTTTGATGCCCGCACCAGATAGTTTCCCACACATCTCTTGCTTTTGTACTATATATCAGCTTTACATCATTCCAGCTGCAACAACCTTGCCATGTTACTTATTCTTTGACAAGACGTGATTCTTGCTCCCTCCTTGCAGTATTGATAATGGGTTGGGTAACTTTGGGTTGGGTCACTTCTTTAACAGATACTCACCTCGGTGACTCCACCTTAATTACTAATACTACGTCCTACTAGATCTGTCAGCTCCTCCCATAGAAGACATATCAATTAAACTGTTCATCCATATCTACTTTGCGAAGCTCATGAGATATTATTGACCTAATTCTTCTTCTTCAGTATTCCAATTCACATGGCATCATTGTTACGCATTTCAAAGCATATGGTGTACCGCACTTTCGGACATGATTCCTATCGTTTTCTATCTTTTGAATGTGCTTTTGTAGTTTTTCTATACTCCAGATGTCGGGGGCTTTCTGAATATTAAATATTCAAGTGATCCCATAAATTGTGAAACACTATAATCCAGATGTTTAGTTTTTTACTCATTTTGTCATAATGGCCTTTCTGTTGCATCAGAACTCCAGAGTTAATCTGAGGATTAAGAGATATATTTTATACTCACTCTCGTAGGTCGAGGGCCGTTCTTTATGGACTGAGACCTAGGCTTTCGGGTAATAACTTTTTTTTAATCCGCTTAAACTGCACGTTCAGCTAGATTAGAATCTGTTCTGATACATCCTTTACGTCCCTGCCATTGCACCAACACTTCAAATTTATAATCAAGGTTGAGAGGGTATGTTTCTACAACCGCTACTGAAACCTGGGTGTAGCAAAACATATATCTCCTAATCCGCTTAAAATGCTCATCCTGGATCTAGAACCTTGTTTGTTTCTGATTTCATCTCAACGCCCCTGCCAATGCACCAAAAATCAGAAGATGTGAGGATTGAGGGATATAGTTTTACAATCAAGAATTTGGAGGAAAGGCATGAATGATGATGATTATTTCGTCATCCTCTCTCACAGTGTTCATAAGTTGAATTTAACGATTCTTGGTGCAATCTTGCATGTAATGCTATATCCTTCTAATTGAGCACTGTAATTCTTTTCTAATCAATTGGTGAGTACCCTAACTCTTCTTCAGTTATTTGTCATCTTATTAGTTTAGAAGTTCTCATGATATATACTATTTATCCAAATTTACCTAGCTTCTTTCATGAGTTCCAACCCATACACAGTTCTCTATATATCTGCCGCTCAATTTCTTTTTACTTGTGCATAGTATAGTATCCTTTAAATTTTCATTGCAAGAAACTAATAATTGCCTATACATAATTCTTAAGTGTTTCTCGGCTTCATTTAGATTCATTCTATAGATTACTCTAAGTAAGAGAGAGGAATTCAAAATTACACTACTTTTCTATGTTTAGGACACCACTTATGGGTTACAGTTAGGGTTTGGGTTCGGAGAATGTGGAAGGAGGAAGAAGAGGGTATAAATGTAATTTCAAAATCATGCTAGTTTCTTATGATTCAATTAAAATAAATTTTGAGATGAATGTTAGAGTATAAAATTATAAATGTAATTAATTTTACATTTCTGTTAACAATCGTATGGTTGTTTGAAAAAATGGTAAAGTTTGTGGCAGTTTAGTGAAAAAGCACAAAGTTCAAGGGGTTACGAATAATAAAGCAAGTATATGTAGTTTTTTGAAATCAGGTGTAATTTCATGGTGGTTTTCTGAAATTAGCCTATTAGAAAGGAATGTGCGTTGATATTGCTGAACATATCTTGTAAACTAAATCTCGACTACGTTGACATTCAAAATTAAGACTGAGTGAGGTGTTTGCATATCTAGTGGCAATGGAATTCTGAAGTTGTTATATTCCCTTGCCTGTTTTCTTCCTATTGTAAGCTTGAACTTTGCAACAAAACTGATCTAGGAGCCATAAGGACTAGGGATAGAGCAAAAGGAGAACTGAGGCAGTGAACAAGATATTAGTTGATAATGGATCAAAGCAGATGGTTCTTTGCAGATCTGAATGGAGAAAGAGGATTTTTGTCGTTGACCTTGAGAATTTGAGATAAAATGCTTTGTTGTTGTAGAACTTTGAGCACAAACAAAAATTTATTCTCATTATTTACATGCATTACCAATTCAGTGAGACTTACAAATCTCCATTTCTTAAACTAAATACATTTCTTAGTGAATTCTTTTCTATTAGATTTCTTTTAGGTTGAGATACTGCCAGATTCTTATAGAGTTTACATTTTTTGGGCTATTTGTGCAACTTCAAACCAGTGCAATCTGATTTCTTTTATGACAGTGTACCAAGGCTTTAATCTTCATTGCTATTGCTTTTTATGAGCGTATATGATCAATCTCTATCAGTGTCTTTCGTGTGGGTGGGTGGGTGTTGGCTCATGCTATTGCTTTTTATGAGCAGATATGATCAATCTCCATAGTTGTCCCTTCTTTTTGTGGGGGGTGGGGGTGGGGGGTAAAGATTTTCACTTCTGTTTTCTGCAAGCAGATATAATTAATCCCTCATAGTTTTCTGCTAATGGTTTTTCACTTTCATAGGTCACTGAAGATGGAAATACTGTTTAGTCCTTGTATTTGAAGCGAAAGCTTTGCAGCTTTCTGATTTTGAGAAGAGACAGGTGAAGAAGTCTTGCAGAAAGTCTAGCATTTCTGTTATGTGATAAATATCTGATTTGGATCCTAAAATTTGCAGTCATGCTTTGTGTATTAAACTATTGCTAAACAATTAGGAAGCCACTGACCTGAATAGTAGTGTATTTTCCACATTGATAAAATGTGTACTGATTTTCTTTTATCTGACACAGAATTATTAGTTTCGTGAATTTTTTTTATTAATTTATTTAATCACAGTGCACTCTCATATATCTCAACCTATGACCACTTAATTGCTTTAGATTGGTGTTCTTTTAATCTAACTCCTTGTCTCAATTTATATGATACCAACATGAAAACTTTTTAACATGGTTTGAAATATCAGTCGATTCTAATATAGCTGATATTGATGGCCGATACCGAGATTTTTAAAGTTTAAACCATGTTTTTTAAACGTCAATAACTGTTTTGTAACTATAAGTAGTGTGATATTTCATGTGCGCCACTCATCTTTAACACTATTTTCATTATAAGGATGCGCCTATTTACTAATTCATCACAACTTATATTTTTGACTTGCAGGCGAAATTCACATCATTCTTTGGACCTGGAATCACTGCAGAAGTTGGTAGGCATCTATTGAAATTCTTCTGTTTTGAAATAATATATTTAAAATGAGAAGTATGTATCATTTGCTGTGAACATTGGCCAAGTCATTGTGATGGTCCAATGGATGCAGGTAAAGGGGAGAATGATGATCTATATGAAGTCCGCCTTATTTCTGAAACAAGTACACAATCAAGTTAGCAGCAGTAGCTTTCTTTCACACGCTTTCAATACTGTGCAGCCTTCTTCTATTTCCGTTTTCTGTCAACTCTGATGGCTCCTCTATTAATTGTATAATTGTTTATAGTTCCTGATTTCAGTCAGAACCAGCTGATAGTAATATCATCTCCACATTTTGTTTATTCTACTGTATTGAACTTACTTTACAACCTTTTATTTTCTCAATGCAAATTTCTCTGCTTTTGATGCTGTATAGAAACCTAGAGCCGAATACCATTTTTTTTAATCTTTGCTTTCTATCTGTAGGTCCAACGGAAACCCCTTATAAACACTGTAACTATACACTCATATTACTGTACATTGATAAATTGCATGTAACATATTGCCACCCATTTCTTCACCTTTGAGAAATATTTGATCAAAATCATGACTGTTACATTCTTCAGAGTATTGTTAGTTCATTAAGTGAGAGACTCCCACCGAATAGTTAGAAATGCCGCAAGCAAAGATCATATAGCCTAACTGACTGCAAGTTGAATAAGCTGTGACCCTCTTTAGATTGTTCTGTTCCAGTGGTTGCCACAAGGAATGACGTCATAGCTCAGTAATAACAATCAAAACCTAGGTGTGCGCACATGTTTTCATCCGGTTTGCAAAAGTCGGGGGGGGGGGGGGGGGGGGGGGGGGGTGGCGGTGTTGGGGGGTTGAGAAAACATTCTTTGGTCGGTCACTATTTTTTTTGTATCTTATATTGTATCTGTGATGATTGTGTATAGTTAATTAATGGTTAAATGGATCCAGAGAAGCTTAAGAATGCTCTTCACGACATCACAAACTGGTATGGATGACTCATGAATGTGTCTGTTACTCATTCCTCCATGTGGGCTGCCTCCTTACACTTTTGGCGGATAATTTATTGTTATTCTAATCTATACAGTAGAACTTTGTAGCATGAAAGCCTTAGAATGGAGTTTTGTATGCAATTATTGGTACTCATGGTCCTGTGTTAGTTGAGAAAACGGCATGGTGTTCTTTAGAAATCTCTTGTTAGAACCTGGTCATGATAGCTTGAAACACTGGTAGCACTAGTGTTTTGTTCCTTTATTTCTTGTAGACTGAAGCAAAGTAGTCTAATAATGATCTTATGGACAAAGAGAATCTAGATGGATTGCAGTTGAATTCATTTTATATGCAAGGTGTAAGATTTATATAAATTGTCATGTATAATTCCAAATTACTGTGCCAAACTTGTGAGTAATTTAAGGATATACTGAGAGAATGCTATAGGAGATAGACTTGTGTAATCATACTCAGGACTCTAATATCTGTTCTCTGTTTGTCATTAAGATCGCGATAGTCAATAGGGATATCCATTAGGATCGCGGTAGTCAATAGGCAATGTCGGACCAAGTATCCTCATCACCAACGGGTACACTAAAGGGTTTAGTCACCGTCTTTGCAACCCGGCTTCCTAGGGATTGCAAAAATAGTCATCTTAATCTTCCATATAGGAAAGTTAAGGCCATTAAACTTGAGGGGATCTTAATACCTTCAGCTATTTTTACTATAGTGAATGAGAATGAAGATGTTAATGAAGTGATTAACAAATAGGATCTCTCTAAGATGGTTAAGCTAAACTCTAGAGACCAATGCTCTGATACCAATTGAAAATACACCTAGAGGGGGGGTGAAAATAGGTGTAAAGCTAATCAAATACAAATTCTAAACAATTTATAATATATGATGCAAACCGATCACACAAAAATAGAATTGAAGCCGGATTTCCCGTGAAGGGCAATTTTAACCGAGACCAAAGTGATGACAGTCAGTTGACACATCGGTCGACCGCAGGGGAGAGCGGTCGACCAGTCGGTCGACCGTGAACGTGCACCAACATGCACACCCGTCTGCCAGAGGTTCGATCGACCGTGCGGTTGACCGTGGCCTGTAATAGGCATGGTCGACAGCCCGGTCAACTAACCTAGGCCAAACCAATGCCAAGATTTGTTTTGAATAAAGAATTTTTTTAAAAATAATTTTGTATGGGTTTTGAAGGGGGGAAGACATGAATAGCAAGGAGATAAAAGTTCTAAACTGAGATATAAATTTTAAGAATATGTGGAATCATGTATCAAAACCGAACATGTCATAACACCAATACAAAATAAATTATACTTTCGGAAACGTGCATTTTTATTTGTGTATATCTTTTGAGCATCAAATCTATGTTCTACTCTTTAACAAACTAAGTTCTTACAAGATTCTAAGTGACCATAAGAATCTTCAAGTGGGCTTCTCTGATAGCGACGTTTAGCGACGTTGAATGCTTTGAGCTTCAATCCCGTACTTGAGTACCCTTAAGCCATTACCATCTTCTTTTAGAGGAAGAAACCTGTTAGATCTTTTTGAACCTTAAAACACACTTAAAACACTTTTGCTTGATTAATACTAAATAACTACATATGTCTCGTTATCATCAAAACATAAAATCAGTGATTGTAACCTTTGGGCCAACATATCTTTATCTTTATTGCTAAACAGGTAAACTCTCACATATTTTTAGCATCAACCTCTAATAATCCCTTTTGATCGAGGTCGTGTAAATTGTTGATCCGATGATTAAGTGCCTAAAACTTTAATATCCAATAAAGTCAAAGTTCACTAGCTATTTTTTGGAAGCTTTTTAGCAATGATAGGCATTAAATTAAGTTCTCTACTGCACTTATTATAGAGTTTCTAAGTCTAAATTTTAGGTCTAAACATCTGACTCTGCATCATATTTGGCACATACATGCAAGTTTTACACATGAAAAATTAGTGATATATATTTGAACAAGTAATGCTCTATAAGTTATGGTCTAACGTTCGAAAATAATTTAAACTATTAGTGTCGATAATTTTATGATGGTTCGAATTCGTCTGAAATGATTTTTTCTAGAAAATCGTTAAAGATTTGCATGCTCATAATGTTGGACTTTTCAAAATCTTAAAAGAATTTAAATTACAATACTTATGTTATAGATTTGACATAAATTTTGTTTTCAATATTAAGGACTGAGTGATTTACAAGGTCTTGATTATCTATAAACAATTCACTGGTTGATGAGCATTATCCTGAGCTAATTTTTGAGCGTCCTTCACTTCTCCACTTCCAGATATTCATCCTATACAGCAGAAAAAATTGATAACATTTTAGAGGAATTTATGATTCAACTCGACTAATAATCTTAGATGTAAGAAACAAACTTATCGCAGTAAAAGAACAATTCTGCAATTGACTCGACGGGTCGAGTTCTCTCCTATCTAGGGATAACTGATGAGAACATCACTTGTATCTTTATTTTTATATATTTTTTATTCTATTTCAGTTGTATGTAGTGGTAATAGTGGATAGTTATGAAACTATCATGTGTGGTAGTGTGTAGTTGTAAATGTAGCCTATATGTATGCATATTGTGTACTTGTTAGAGGATGATGAATGAAAATTTGAAAAAATCAATGGCTTTCTTTTGCCTATGTCTTCTTCTTTCTGTCTTCTTCTCCCTATCTTTCTCTCTTTGCCTCCTCCCTTGAATATCAGCCAAAACTCTCCCTGCCTGTTCAGCCTGTAACCCCCCACCCTGTCCCTCTCCCGCCTCCTCCTTTGCAAAGCAGCATAAGAAGCAGTAGAAGAAGAAGAAGAAACAACAAGAGCAATTGAGCAGCAGTAGAGTAGCAACAGAAACAACAACATAGTAGCAGCAACGTAGCAGAAGAAGTAGCAGCAACGCAACAACAACAACAGTAGCTGCAACAACTAAGTATCAGCGCAGGAGCAGAAGCAGCCGTGCAGCAGCAGCAGAAGTAGCCCACAGGAAGGTAGGACGGCCATCAACCTTCTCCTTTACATAGGACAGCCCAACAACCCTCTCCTTCGCGCATGACAACCTAACTATCCCCCCCTTCGCGCAGAATAGCCAGCAGTCCCTCTTTAATGCAGGAGTCGTTCAATTTAAGGAAGGCTTCACAGGCGATAAAGCTACAATAAAGAATATGAAGTTGCTTATCTGTGAGTTTTATTTTAAAGCAATCTAATTATTAGTTAGATTACACATCAGTTAAATCATCTCTAAAGTATTATCTTTATTCTATACTATTCACTATTATCGTGGGATGTGTGAATATGTAACTTATGATTGCTTAGCTTTGATATTGACTTTAAAACTTATCATGTATAATATAGGTATTGTTGTTAACAGGATTGAGATTAGAGATGTTCCAAGCTACGATTGCAATATTGTTAAATCCATTTGCAATATTGTTAGTTTTGAATTACTTTCCTGTTGAAGATCTTTCTATTTAGTGAAACGTAGCGAGTTTGATTATATCACTGGTTTCCTACATGGCACGCACCAATCGTTTCACATCAAGAACACTTAACAGAGTTTCAACTTTCATACACTAAAAAATATTTCTGAAATATTGAGAAGTTATTGTGCTTTCATCTTTATCAATTCTTTTTCACTAACTTCTTATTAAGACTTTATTTTTTGGAGAATCTTAGAATTCAGTTATACAATCTTTCTAATTCTCCTTCTTAAATTCTCAATCTTTAAGTGTTAATCATAGGAGATTTTTATTGATATTCGTTGACAATATAGAGCCTCATCTTGTACCAATTGATTTGAGAAATTGTACTTAAGTGATTCTCATTCTTGTTTAGAGAACAAAAGCTTATTATTGATATTGCTTGGTGTAGAGGAGAAAGTTAAACTTCTTAGGAAGAAGGTTGACGGTTGTTTGCTCTTCGGGGAGAAGTCCAAACTCTTGGTTAGAGTGTTGGCATTATAATCTTTTGCTTCAGGTTAGAAGCATTTAGTAGATTTGAAATTCTAGAAAAAGAGGTTCTAGGTAGACCCGACCTCGGTTCCGAAACGGGCGGTTCCAGTTCTGGCCGGCTGCCGGTTACCGGTTCTGACAACGAAGTACCGGAACCGGTTGTATCTGGTTCTGGACCCTGTTCTGGAACCTTTTCTTATATTTAGAAATAGGAATTAATTATTATTATTAATTAATTTTAAGAAATATAACAAAATATTAAAAAATATAATAAACGGGCTTGAACTTAATTTTTACCATAATTAAGTTGCCTACGTATCATCTTGGGGTTTAGAGGAATCAAAACCCACGTAGTTCTCTTATCTTAATCCCATACTTTACCTCAATCGCTTCCCTCTGTTCCGGTGGTCGTCAATTCTATAAAGTCTTCACTTTGTTCCTGCACGATTTCTTGTTATCTTAATGATGCTTTTGTCCAATCATCAAGACATGTCTGGGCCTCCACTGAGTCAGGGGACATACGTGAATAGGGTTGATCCAAGATACTCTTCCTGTACTGAATGCTTACTTCACAGCTACCGTTGACACCGACATTACTAAAATTTGTTTAGCAATAATTGACATGATTGAAAATTGTATTGAATGCTCCTTCCACCTTTGCAGGATTGGAAACTTTATATCTTGAAAATATTTACCAAGCTCAAATGAAGTGGTTAGATAACTATCAAGCTCGGTGTTCGAGCTTGATGAAGATCTACGGAATTTTTTGACTCTTTACAATAGTAGTTGTTGTACTCTACTAATTTTAGAGGTATCCTCAACTTTATTACTAGTCTGGCCATGACTGGGTTATTAATACTTGAACTATATACTTCGCTATATTCATTATATAAAGCATAAATTATTTTTATTTTACTAAATAAATCATAAACATCTTCATCCACTTGAATAATGTCATAATAAGGCTTCAAATAGTCATGCAATCCATCTAATTTACACCGTGGATCAAACATGCAACTAAATAAATAGATGAAATTGTTTTAAAATATTCTAACAATTTATTTTTCATTTCTTGAATATAAGAAAATAGATTCTAATCATTTTCATGCTCTTCTAACGCACCACAAATATTTATACACTCAATTAAAAATAAATGTGTTGTAGGATAATAAACACTAGACAAAGTGTAAGTGGTATTATTAAAAACTTTTAAGGTATCCAATATACTTTTACATACATCCATTGTGTTGGATATAAATTAATATTTTAATATTGTTAGTAATAAAATCATATAATAATTCGTTATAATCATTACTATCATTAAGTAATTCATAAGTTGAATTCCAACGGGTTGAAACATCCTGTGGAAATCATTTTGGTCTATTACATTTTAATTTATAATATTTTCTCTATTCTTTCATTACTCATGGATGTGTCCATAAATAGTGAACTGCGTGTCTAATAGGTTTAATATAATTTTTTAATTGTTTTAGATCATCTTGCACACATAAATTTAAAACATGACAAGCACATCTTTGATGAAAAAATTTACCCGAAATGCAGGTTTACAAACTTTTTCTAGTACAGGTATAGATGCAGTATTAGCAGATGCATTAGCAAACCAATTGCAAAAATCTTATTAATCAAATCATATTCTTCTAAACTATTTGTATCATTTTATAAATATTATGAGCAGTGTGTCATTCATCAAAAACTCTGAAAACAATTACTCTTTTTTGTGAATTTCATTCACAATCAACTAATGACAAGTAACTCTCATATAAGAATGTTGTTGCCAGTGATCACTCTATATATCGCTACATATAGATAATGTGATAAAAAAATCATGCAATTCTTTTTTCTCTTTTTTATAAAGCTTATGTAATGTGCGTGTGAGAGTGGTCCTAGGCACTCTATTTGCTTGAGGATTTAATACATTTTTATATTAATTGATAAAACCTAATTTTTCACCGAAACTAAAAGACAAGTATTTAACGACAACCATTCGTGCTAATTCATCTCTATTTTTAACTTCAGATAAATGAAATAATTGAGGGGTAGTGGTAGCGTATCTTGATATTTGAGATTGCGTTTTTGTGAGACCGGCTTCACAAGGATGCGCCCTCTCTAGATGCTTTCTAAATGTTCCGTAGCCACCTGAAGTGATCACTCATAAATTTTTGAACAATGCTTGCAACTTACACTAACGACCGTGCCCGACTCATTCTTAATTTTCGTTAAATGATGCATGAAAAGATCGAGCTTTAATTTTTTACTAGCGGCAGCGGTATCTTTTTCACCTCTATCACCGGCTTGAGTTTCAGATCTTTGAGTTGGAATATTGACTTGTGCCTCTTCTTTAGAATGTATTTCCAATTCTTCTGTGTCGAATCCGTAATTCATCTCGGATAATTGTAAAAAACTGAAAATATCATTTCAGGCGGGTTGATTTCACTAACCTGGCTCTTGTCTTTTGCTGACGAACTTCCACTTGCTATTGAAAGTATGAAAATTAGAGAAAAATTATTGTGAGAGATTTTGATTAGATGCTACTGGGGGGCGAGAGAGAGAGAGATTATGGAGAGAGATTTTGTAGGAAGATTATGTAGAGAGATTATGGGGACTAATAGAGTAAGAGTCGTGAGGAGAGATTTTATAGAGAAATATTGTAGAGAAGTTTAGATTTTGTTGTGAAGGAGAATAAGAGAAATGAGGCTATTTATAGATTTAGAATAATAAAAAAATCGGACCTGCCCTAACGGTCCAAAATTGCACCTTGGGGCTTGGAAAGTGGAACCAACGTTCATCTAAATGAACGCTGGCTTAAGGACACCCCCCCCCCCCCAACAAAAAAAAAAAAAAAGAAACGATCCAATTTTTGAAGCAATTATTAAAAAAAAAATCCCCATATTATGTGGGCCCCGAGAACCTATTAAAAAAATAAAAGGCCCAGCCTGCTCAGCCCAGCTGGCCAAGCGGGCCTGCTGGGCCAGGCCGGCAGGCCAAAAAAAATAAATTAGCGGTTCGAACCGGGAACAAGCGGTTCCCAGTTCCAGATAAATCAGTACCGGCCCAATCCAGGGCCGGCTCCGGTTCTGTTTGGAACCTGAGAACCGACCATCCGGTCCGGTTCCGGTTCCCATAGACAGGTTCCCGGTGTTAGCATTTTGAGGGTATTTCAAAATTAAGCCAAGTTCCTTTAGTCCCACATTGGATAGGATAAGAACTCCTTAGTGTTTATATATGGAGTCTCTTTCATGATGGGTTGTGTGGGATAGAAACCAGGGGGTGCTCGCGCGCACACAAGCCCATTGAGGCCCAGTGAAGGAAATTGGGTTACCGGATCCAGAAAACCTTAATGTGCATGTGCGCCCGCATCGCACGCGCAGGGGGGGTGCAAATCTGGGTTTCAGAGCCTCGCGGGTGTGCCTGAATGGGTTAAGTTTTGCCAATTTTATTTTTGGATTTAAAATTAAAATAAAATCTTTTCAAATCCTGTCATAATATTTGGGTCAGAGATAGCTGTTGAGATTCGTATCTTTCCCTGTCCTGTCCTGTCATTGCAGTGGCTCTTCCCGAGGCTTTCTCTGCACAAGGAAAGCTTGGTTCTCTGTCCAAGGATTTTTTATCTTCCCAAAGATTTTCTAATGATGATAACTCCCTTTATAAAGGATCTATTCTCTGCTATCAAAAACAGAACTCAACCATCCTCCTCTTCCCTTGAAATTTTCATAGACTCTTCAGTTCTTCCCTGCATCTCTGGAGGAAACAAAACCGAGCTGTTCGAGGGCCTGTGCATTGCGAGTGCACGCTTGCATAGCCAGCGATCGTTGAATCCTGGAGGGTAGGCCGCCATCAACCTGCTGCACCGAGAAACTCTCTCAGAGGGGCACGATCTATTCTTAAGGACAGTGCTCCGCACGCCTTGATCAACTTAGAGAAGTTCCTTCCTTCTTGAAAGTTTAATTTAAATAGCTTAGCAGTATTTCGTATATCATTTTCCAACAATCTTAAGAGTAGATATGGATACTGCTATGGTTGCAGCTACTAATGTTAAGTCTCTGCCTGACATCTCTAGGATTGAACCATTTAATGAAACCCACTATAAAAGATGGCAAGAAAAGGTTATGTCCACACTTGATGTAACTGGTTATGCTTTTGCTATAACTGATCCTAAACCAGATAAAGAAAAAGAATTGCAAAACTGGGAAAAGGCTAACAAAATCTGTAGACACATCATTCTCAGCACACTTAGTAATGCATTGTTTGATGTTTACTGTCCTTATAAAACTGCAACTGAAATTTGGGAAAGTCTTAATAAGAAATACATTCTTGAAGATGCTGGAACTCAAAAATTTGCTATTGGAAATTTTTTGAATTTTGTCATGTCTGATGAAAAAGATATTTCCTCTCAAATTCATGAATACCATGTTCTAATTGATGATCGTAAAAATGAAAATATCACCCTACCCGAATCCTTTGTTGCTGGAGCCCTAATTGAAAAACTACCCGACTCATGGAAAGATTATAAGAAAGAACTGAAGCATAAAAGAAAACAAATGAACCTTGAAGATGTAATAATTCATATTAGAATTGAAGAGAAAATAAAGAAAGAGAGAAAACTGAAAAGGCCAAGGAACTTACTTCCAAGGCAAATATAATTGAAAGCAAGCCTTTTAAACCAAAGAAACATTTTCATAAGCCAAACTTCAAACCAAATGAGAATCCTAAGATGAAAAGAAACCCTAACTCTACTTTCAAGAAGAAAGGAAACTGCTTTGTGTGTGGCAAACCCGGACACTACTCAGCACAGTGTAGGTTTCGGAAGACTGGTGAGGCTCCATCCAAACCACAAGCTAGCCTGGTTGAGAGTGACATTATTGCTGCTGTAATCTCTGAAGTGAACATGGTTGCACATAATAAGAATTGGGTGATTGATTCCGGGGCAACCTGACATATATGTGCCGACAGAGGAGCTTTCTCTTCTTACTCCTCTGTTGATGATGGCGAACAAGTGTTCATGGGCGATTCGAGGCCCTCACCCGTTGTGGGTAAGGGAAAGGTGCTTCTCAAGCTTACTTCAGGGAAGATCCTTTCTCTTACAGATGTGCTTCATGTTCCTGAGATTCGTTGGAACCTCATTTCTGTTTCCCTTCTTGGAAAAGCTGGAGTTAAGGTCTGCTTTAAATCTGATAAAATTGTAATGACTAGGAATAGACAATTTGTTGGTAAAGGGTACTGTAGTCAGGGTTTATTTATGCTGAATGTACTTGAAATCATGAATGAAAATGCATCTACTTCTTCTGCTTACATGATTGACTCTTGTGATCTTTGGCATGGTAGGTTAGGACATGTTGGTTTTTCTTACATTAAGAAAATGAAAGATATAGGTCTCTTGCATAATGTAACTATATCTGATCATGACAAATGTGAAATATGTGTTGAATCTAAATCCACTAAGAAATCATGTAAAAGTGTACAAAGAGAATCTGAATTGCTTGAGCTTATTCATAGTGATCTTGGTGACCTTAAAAATAACTTAATTAGAGGTGGTAAAAGATTCTATATCACTTTTATTGATGACTGTTCTAGATATACAGTAGTCTATCTATTAAGATCCAAAGATGAAGCCTTTGAAATGTTTCTGAAATATAAGTCAGAAGTTGAAAATCAACTAAATAAGAAAATAAAGAGATTGAGATCGGATAGAGGTGGTGAATATGAGCTTAAACAATTTAATGAATTTTGTGAACAACATGGCATAATTCATGAGACTACCCCTCCATATTCACCTGAATCTAATGGTGTTGCTGAAAGGAAAAATAGAACACTCAAAAATATGATGAATGCTATGCTTATAAGTTCTGGTGCACCTCTGAATCTATGGGGGGAAGCTATACTCTCTGCTTATCATATTCAAAATAGAATACCCTATAAGAAAACCGGTATAACTCCATATGAAATCTGGAAAGGACATGCACCAAACTTAAACTATTTAAAAGTGTGGGGGTGCCTAGCTAAAGTTCTTCTACCTAAACTCAAAAGAAAGAAACTAGGACCCAAAATTTTTGACTTCATGTTTATTGGTTATGCCCATCATAGTGCTTCATATAGGTTTCTTGTGACTAGAAGTGATAATAATGTTATGGAGATTAACACTATTGTTGAAACTAAAAATGCAGAATTCTTTGAGCATGTTTTTCCATTGAAAACCCATGTTGATAAACCATCTCATGCTTCATCATCTAGTCACGCACAAGAATCTGATGATAATGAAGAGATTGAACTAAGAAGAAGTAAAAGAGTTAGAAAAGAAACTGACTTTGGTAAAGATTTCTTTACATTTCTTATTGATGATGACCCTCTAACTTATAAAGAGGCTATCTCTTCTCCGGATGCTCCATTCTGAAAAGAGGCTATTAATAATGAATTAGAATCCATATTATCAAATCACACTTGGGAACTTATTGATTTACCACCAGGTGCAAAACCTATTGGCTGCAAATGGATATTTAAAAGAAAGCTGAAACCTGATGGGTCTTTGGATAAATTTAAAGCTAGATTGGTTGCTAAAGGATACACTCAAAAGAAAGACTTTGATTATTTTGATACATTTGCTCCTATGACTAGAATTGCATCTATTAGAGTGTTGTTTGCTTTAGCATCTATTCATAAGCTTGTGATACATCAAATGGATGTTAAAACCGCATTCTTAAATGGAGAATTGGAAGAAGAAATATATATGGACCAACCTGAAGGTTGTGTGACAACTGGAAATGAACATAAAGTTTGCAAACTTGTAAAATCTCTATATGGTTTAAAACAAGCACCCAAACAATGGCATGATAAATTTGATAGTGTTCTTGTTTCCAATGGTTATCAGATTAATGATGCTGATAAATGTATCTATACTAAATTTGAAGATAATGTTGGTGTTATCATATGTTTATATGTTGATGATATGCTTATATTTTGGTACAAACTTAGAAATTATAAATGACACCAAATCATTTTTATCCTCTAACTTTGACATGAAAGACATGGGTGAAGTTGATGTGATCCTAGGAATTAAAATAACTAGAGATTCTGATCGTATCATGCTTTCACAAGGACACTATATAGAAAGAATGCTGAAGAGATTTGGTCATTTTGACTGCACTCCTATTTCCACACCTTATGATGGTAGCATTCACTTAAGAAAGAATAAAGAACAAAGTGTGTCACAATCTGAGTATGCACAAATCATTGGTAGTTTAATGCACTTGATGAACTATACACGACCTGACATTGCTTATGCCGTGGGATGACTTAGTCGTTACACTCACTGTCCTAATAAGGACCATTGGACAGCATTATATCGAGTGCTAAAGTATCTAAAAGGAACTATTAATTATAATTTGACATATTGTGGCTTTCCTTCTGTTTTAGAGGGATACTCAGATGCTCACTGGATCTCTGACTCTGATGAGTTAAAATCTACAAGTGGATATGTGATCACACTTAGTGGGGGTGCGGTGTCTTGGAAATCATCCAAGCAAACCGTCACAGCTCGCTCCACTATGGAGTCTGAGTTTGTTGCCTTAGAGAAGGCAGGTACTGAGGCTGAATGGCTCAGGAATCTTTTGATTGATATACCAATTTGGAAGAGACTAGCTCCGTCTGTGTCTATTCATTGTGATAACCAAGCTACTATTGTTAGAGCTAAGAATAAAATATACAATGGTAAGAGTAGGCATATTCGCCTAAGACATAAAATTGTAAAGCAGCTGCTGGATGATGGGATCATATCTCTTGACTATGTGAGGTCAGAGCTTAATATAAGTGATCCATTTACCAAACCACTAGGGAGAAAACTAGTGGAGAATACATCGAGGGGAATGGGATTCATGTCTATAACAAAGAGTCAAAAATGATAGTAACCCAACCTATGTGATTGATGAACTCATGAAGTAGGTTCATATGGGTAATAACAAATCATTTGTTGACTTGGAGATGCACTATCATTATTTTATTATTGAGAAGTCCCTTCCTATGATGTAGATAGTGCAAATTGCAATGTGCAAAGGATGAGTATTAGCTCTTAATGGATTACCATAGCCCTTATTGGGTGGTGTGTTTAATTGCAATGCACACTTGATGGATCCACCTATATGAGTGTGGAAGTGGGGCCGCTTCCTATGAGAATGTAGACATATTCTCTAGAGCACTCATGAATATCCAGGCAGGGCGCATGGCCGATTCGCGCCAACCCGTTTTGAACAGCTTGGTTCTTTGAATGATATGTGGGTTGTAGGTCAATGATCCATAATTAGGAAGATTGGTTCATAGAAACTTTATGTTTCACCAACTTCCTGTGGGACACACCTACATATCCTAGGTAGTGGTTCATAGACCAAAAGTCACCATTATTGATGCATTGAGTTCTTATGTTTCCTCCTCTTCTCTTTCGTTCCTATTATCCTTTCGTTTAATTTTGAAATAGTGGGGGATTGTTAGCATTTTGAGGGTATTTCAAAATTAAGCAAGTTTCTTTAGTCCCACATTGGATAGGATAAGAACTCCTTAGTGTTTATATATGGAGTCTCTTTCATGATGGGTTGTGTGGGCTAGAAACCAGGGGGTGCTCGCGCGCACACAAGCCCATTGAGGCCCAGTGAAGGGAATTGGGTTACCGGATGCAGAAAACCTTAATGCGCATGTGCGCCCGCATCGCACGCGCAGAGGGGGTGCAAATCCGGGTTTCAGAGCCTCGCGGGTGTGCCCGAATGGGTTAAGTTTTGCCAATTTTATTTTTGGATTTAAAATTAAAATAAAATCTTTTCAAATCCTGTCATAATATTTGGGTCAGAGATAGCTGTTGAGATTCGTATCTTTCTCTGTCCTGTCCTGTCATTGCAGTGGCTCTTCCCGAGGCTTTCTCTGCTATCAAAAACAGAACTCAACCATCCTCCTCTTCCCCTGAAATTTTCATAGACTCTTCAGTTCTTCCCTGCATCTCTGGAGGAAACAAAACCGAGCTGTTCGAGGGCCTGTGCATTGCGAGTGCACGCTTACAGGGCCAGCGATCGTTGAATCCTGGAGGGTAGGCCGCTATCAACCTGCTGCACCGAGATACTCTCTCAGAGGGGCGCGATCTACTCTTAAGGACAGTGCTTCGCACGCCTCGATCAACTTAGAGAAGTTCCTTCCTTCTTGAAAGTTTAATTTAAATAGCTTAGCAGTATTTCGTATATCATTTTTCAACACCGGTTCGATCCGAACGGGGGTTGGGTCTACTTCTAGGTGGTGGACATATGGAGTTCCCAAGCCAGTGTAAAATCTCTTGTCTCCCTCTTTCTCGCACTTTATTTTCGAATTATTGCTGCTGCATTTTAATTATATCGATCACTATTTGATGTTCATTATTTGTTGCATCTGTTATAGTATTGTGCCAGTCCACATGTAGTTCATTTCTACACTCCACCAGCACACTCATATCCTACCACACCTGTTTATTGCATAACCAGTTTGAAAATTGGGGCTTAATAATTTTTAACCTTATTCACCCCCACCAAGGGTTCTATGCTATATTCTCATCATCGTGATGACATTTTTCTAGCCACTCATCTAATAATTATGTCGTGCATAAAAGGGTGTATTATCTTGATTACAATTGTGTAGGCTGACACTATAGATACATATACTTTGGGAAGAGTATATAGTATCTTAGGGCGCAGTTTTTACGTGTCATTTGCTAAGTTTCTAATTATATACGCAATCCTTCAAAAAAAAAATCCAATTACAGAAATCTCATTCTGTAGTTTAAAAGTGTCACATTGAGTTTGTTACAGTGTTTTAAGGAATGTTTCATGGTTTTCTTTCTGGAACCTTGGATAACTATTAAATGTTATTGTTGGAATTGAAGAATATAAAGGGAATCTTCAAGTTGAATTATGGCGAGATCCGTTGATCAAATCAACCGGATGATGGTTGAAGTGTATTCTCCTTCCATTTGTGATGAACGTGGTATATTCACATGTTCAATTCCGACTTCGAATGAATGAGATATTCAAGTCCAAAGATTGCCTAATTCAAAGCCAAATGGGACTAAAGGTTGCTACAAGCATTTAGTCCCACATTGGCCGTGGGATGGAAGCTTGTGTAGTATAAATAGAGAAAATTGAGAACAAAGGGTGTGCCCTTTGGGTACTTGGAGTTTTCGCGCGCGAAAAGGAGGGAACTATGCACGTACATACGTGCGCGCACGCGCGCCGCCGCTGGCGGGCCGGTCCGAGTCTGGGTCTAGGTCTAGGTCTAGGTCTACTGGACTCGGGTTCAGATCTGAGTCTGAGTTCCCTACCTGGCCTGGTTCTTTTTGAATCAAGGTCCCGCTCCTGTTGCAAACCTGTTGGATTGCCAACAGTTGCGCACCTGTTGGACTGCCAAAGGTTACGCACATGTTGAACAACCAAAGGTTGCAAAACAGTCCGCTCCGCGTCAACGGTTGCGACTGTTGGACTGCCAACAGACACGGCTGGACCAAAGGTTGCAGCTTTTGGTTTGGGTTCAAACCTGTTGGCCTACTCCTGCAAAACTATATAAAGCCCTCCTGGTTCTCAATTAACAACACACCAACAGAGAATTAAGTCTCTATCTCTCTCTCTCTCTCTATTTAAAGTTCTGAACTGTTCTTCCAACGTTCTGAACTGCGCTTCCAGCCTGAAGTGGGAATCCGCGATTTCCAGCGTAAAGTGGGAATCCGAAGCGACTTCCTAAAGGAGATTCTGCCAAGTTCTTCAACCTTCCTACATCCTTAACAGTGGGTGTTCCTCCAAAAGAGTAAGACAAATATTCATTTGAAATTTGTCATTATACCGCTGCTTTGCTAATACTGTGTAGGTACTGGTTGACTACGGTTCGACCGTACGGTGATTTGGTAGTGCTATCCAAATACCGTGAAGAAGTGTTGTATCTTGGGAGACCAGCGTCCATTATCCCGTTAGCACCGGTGCGGGGGACGTAATTGTCTTAAGGAGATTCGCTCTAAGCGTACCTCACTTCAAATACTGTATAAGTGGATTAAGTCCTTTATACAGGGGATATACTTTACAGTATATCGAGATTGACTTAGATTCAGTCTAAGTGATACTGTATAAGTGGATTAAGTCCTTTATACAGGGGATATACTTTACAGTATATCGAGACTGACTTGGATTCAGTCTAATTGGTGCTTAAACCAAGGAAGGAAATTGAAAGGTGGTTCTTAAATTAAGGAACGTTCTATTGAACGGAAAACCTCCCACCTGATATTTGCCGACCTGGCCAATTAGATTGTTGATATCTCAGTGATCTTGATTAGTTGTCAGATTGATTCTTGTTAAGCAGGATACCCAACAATCTTAAGACAAATTATTATTGAAGTTACTAACTTCAGTTCTGCTTGAACTTGCAGAAGATGTCTGAGACAAATCAAGATAGCTCAAGCAAGGCAACAAACATGCCGCTCCAAAGTTTGATGCCTCCTCCACTTCCTAACCCGAAGCCGGAGAAGCCAGGAAAGTTTGATGGCACAGAATTCAAGAGGTGGCAACAGAAGATGTACTTCTACTTGACCACTCCTCATCTGGCCAGATTCCTGGAAGAAGATCCACCAGAGCCTGCAACTGATGCATGGACTCAATGTGACTTCCTTTGCCGAAATTATGTTCTTAATGGACTGGATGACTCTCTTTATAATGTCTACAGTCCAATCACTACGGCAAAGAAGTTATGGGCCAGTCTTGACAAGAAATACAAGACTGAGGATGCTGGTACCAAGAAGTTCGTCGTAGGACGATTTCTAGATTACAAAATGGTGGATACCAAGACTGTCATCAGTCAGGTGCAAGAGTTCCAACTTATCTTGCACGAAATAGAGGCCGAAGGTATGATTCTTCCTGAAACTTTTCAGGTTGCAACAATCGTGGAGAAGCTCCCACCTGCGTGGAGAGACTTCAAGAATTACCTGAAGCACAAGCGAAAGGAGCTAAAGTTGGAGGATCTCATTGTGAGGCTTCGTATCGAGGAGGACAACCGCAAGTCCGAGAAAAGGACCAGCAAGAACTCCTACGAAGCAAAAGCTAATGTGATCGAGGACTCAAAGGGGAAAGCGTCTACTTCCAAAGGCTTGAAGCGGAAGAAGACATCCCAGGGGTACAAAGGCAAGGCCCAAGATAGCAAAAGCATGCGCTTCAAAGGAACCTGCTATGTCTGCAACAAAGAAGGACATAAAGCTAATGAATGTCGCAGCCGTCTTAAGGGGAACAAGAAGAGCCACCCACAGGCAAACATGACCAACCATGAATCACCAAGTCTTTCAGCTGTGGTGTCAGAAGTGAATCTGACAACCAATAACAAAGATTGGTGGGTAGACACGGGAGCTACTCGGCACATCTGCTCGGAGAAATTGTTATTCTCAGAATATCAAAGGCTAGAGCAAGATGAGCAACTATTCATGGGGAATTCAGCCGTCTCAAAGGTTAAAGGAAAAGGCAAGGTCATCCTGAAGTGGACATCGGGGAAAGAGCTTACTCTTAACGATGTGCTTCATGTTCCAGACATCCGCAAGAATTTGATCTCCGGATCAATACTTAGTAAGAAGGGATTTAGAATGGTATTTGAATCCGACAAATTTGTACTTACTAAGGGAGGGATGTATGTGGGTAAGGGTTATCTTGTTGATGGACTTTTTAAAGCCAATGTTGCTGTGGTAGATAAAAAGTCCGTGTATTTGTACCCGAAGCTAATAAATAAAGGAAATTCTTCTGTTTATTTGCTTGAGTCTCCTATTTTGTGGCATGCTAGATTAGAGCATGTAAATTACAAGTCTTTGAAAAACTTGTCTAATCTGGGATACATTCCTACTTGGAAGAAATTCGCAAGTGTGAGGTTTGTGTTGAGGCCAAGTTGGCTAAAAATTCATTTCACTCAATAGATCGAAATACAGAACCTTTAGGGTTAATTCATAGCGATCTATGTGACTTGAAGTTTATGCCAACTAGAGGCGGTAAAAAGTATTTCATTACTTTTATTGATGACTGTACAAGATACTGTTATGTGTATCTTTTAAACAGTAAAGATGAGGCAATAAATATGTTTATAACATATAAGGCCGAAGTTGAGAATCAACTCAATAAGAAAATCAAGATTCTAAAATCCGATAGAGGCGGAGAATATGAATCAAATGATTTTAGTGAGTTATGTGCTAGTTTTGGTATAATACATCAAACTACAGCACCATACACTCCTCAGCAAAATGGAATTGCTGAACGGAAGAACAGAACTTTGAAGGAGATGGTTAATTCCATGCTCGTAAGTTCTGGAGCTCCGCAGAACTTGTGGGGGGAAGCTCTATTAACTGCAAATCATATTCTAAATAGAGTACCCCACAAGAAACTTGGTCTTATACCATTCGAGTTATGGCATGGAAGGACACCTTCCTACCATTACCTCAAAATGTGGGGGTGCCTTGCAAAGGTGCTAGCACCATTACCTAAAAAGACTAAGTTGGGAGCAAAAACTATGGACTGCATATTCATAGGCTATGCCTTGAATAGTAGTGCCTATAGATTTCTGGTTCATAAATCAGAAATACCAGATATTCATGTAAACATGATTATCGAATCTCAAGATGCTGTGTTCTTTGAAGAAATCTTTCCGTACAAACGGGAAGCAGATAAGACTTCTGGGAAAAGAACACACAAGATGGCGTTCAGGGACGAAAACCCCGAGGAACCAATTGTTAATGCGGAAACTGAACCAAGAAGAAGTCAGAGATCTAGAATCTCAAAATCTTTTGGTCCAGATTTCATAGCATATGCTATTGAGAGCGAGCCTCAAACATTTAAAGAGGCTATGTCAATCCCAGAAGCACAAATGTGGAAAGAAGCTATAAATAGCGAAATAGAATCCATACTAAGTAATCATACTTGGGAATTGGTAAACTTGCCTCCTGAAAGTAAACCAATTGGGTGTAAGTGGATTTTCAAACGAAAATTAAAACCGATGGATCTATCGATAAGTACAAGGCTAGATTAGTAACCAAGGGTTATCGGCAAAAAGAAGGACTTGACTACTTCGATACTTATTCACCAGTAACAAGAATAACGTCCATTCGGATGTTGATTGCGATTGCAGTATTGCACAACTTAGATATCCATCAAATGGATGTCAAGACTGCATTCTTAAATGGTGAATTAAATGAAGAGATTTATATGGAGCAACCTGAAAGATTTATAGTCAAGAACCAAGAACACAAGGTGTGTAAATTGGTAAAATCTTTATATGGTTTAAAGCAGGCTCCAAAACAATGGCATGAGAAATTTGATAGTGTCATGATCAAAGATGGATTCACTATCAATGAATGCGATAAGTGTGTTTACACTAAAACAGTTGGAGATGCATGTATCATTGTTTGTCTTTATGTAGACGACATGTTGATACTTGGGACTAATATTGAGATTATTAAGTCCACTAAAAGAATGTTATCCAACAGTTTTGATATGAAGGATCTGGGGGTTGCTGATGTAATTTTAGGAATTAAAATTACTAGAACACCAGATGGAATCAGTCTATCTCAATCTCACTACGTGGATAAGATAGAAAGATTCAAGGATCATGGGATAAAAGAGAATACAAATCCTTTTCTCCCACACATCCACCTTCATAAGAATACAGGAACTGGAATACGCCAGTTGGAGTATTCTCAGATTATCGGAAGTCTAATGTATTTAATGAATTGCACTAGACCCGATATTGCTTACGCTGTAAGCAAGTTAAGTAGATACACTAGTAATCCTAGTGATCTACATTGGACCGCTCTACTACGAGTATTGGGTTACGTATCACATACCAAGGACTATGCCTTGAGATATGGAAAGTATCCTCCTGTACTGGAAGGATACAGTGACGCTAATTGGATTGCAGATTCTGAGGAATCAAAATCAACTAGCGGATACGTATTTACTCTAGCAGGAGCAGCGGTATCTTGGAAATCTTCTAAGCAAACATGTATTGCCCGTTCCACTATGGAATCGGAATTCATAGCCTTAGATAAGGCTGGAGAAGAAGTAGAATGGCTTCGACAATTCTTAAAAGATATACCGTTATGGCAAAAGCCAGTGCCCGCTATATGTATACACTGCGACAATCAAGCAGCTATATCTAGGGCACAAAATGTGATATACAACAGTAAGTCTAAACATATTCGTCGTAGACATAATACCGTGAAGCAGTTGCTCTCAAATGGAATTATCTCTATTGACTTTGTATCGTCAAAGGATAATTTAGCAGATCCGCTTACTAAAGGTTTAAGTGGAGAGCGTATAAACTGCGCATCGAGGAGAATGGGTCTAAAAGCCTAACCTTACCGAGTCAGCTTAATGGAAACCTCACTTAGCGACTGGAGATCCCACGGACTAAGTTCAAGAGGAAAAAACTAGTTATGATTGACTCAACAAGTAAGCACTTGGGAGCTTGACTCCAATCCATTCCTAAGGTGCACATAAGTGCTTTTCTACAAGTGGATTAAGGATAAGCTTAACGCTTTTAATGATGCCTATATCTTGTTACTAAACAAGTGGAGTAGAGTAGACTACTCTTAATAGGTCCATCACCTATGTGAGTATAGAGTTGGGTCGGCTCTTTGGGAATCTCTATGGAGGCTGTTATTCCCTAAAGATACTCTCTGAAACCAAGAATGTCCAGGGCCAAAACGGACACAACAGAGAACCAAAGTTGATTTGGAAAGTCACTGTGTGAAGCTTGTTGACTTGACTTACACTAACGGCTAACAGTTCAAGACCTAGTTCACTGATTAGCCAGTAAGTCCGATAAAGCTTTCGCTATGAAAGGTTCAAGACCTAGTTCACCTATCCTTATACAGTTTCTTTTCTAAAGTACCTTACACAATAGAGTCAGTCTCTTTGTGTGTCATTTCCTTGAATCTCCATTCATTGTGGGGGATTGTTGGATTGAAGAATATAAAGGGAATCTTCAAGTTGAATTATGGCGAGATCCGTTGATCAAATCAACCGGATGATGGTTGAAGTGTATTCTCCTTCCATTTGTGATGAACGTGGTATATTCACATGTTCAATTCCGACTTCGAATGAATGAGATATTCAAGTCCAAAGATTGCCTAATTCAAAGCCAAATGGGACTAAAGGTTGCTACAAGCATTTAGTCCCACATTGGCCGTGGGATGGAAGCTTGTGTAGTATAAATAGAGAAAATTGAGAACAAAGGGTGTGCCCTTTGGGTACTTGGAGTTTTCGCGCGCGAAAAGGAGGGAACTATGCACGTACATACGTGCGCGCACGCGCGCCGCCGCTGGCGGCGGCGGCCTGCCGGCGCCGGTGCCGGTGCCGGGCCGGTCCGGGTCTGGGTCTGGGTCTGGGTCTAGGTCTAGGTCTACTGGACTTGGGTTCAGATTTGAGTCTGAGTTCCCTACCTGGCCTGGTTCTTTTTGAACCAAGGTCCCGCTCCTGTTGCAAACCTGTTGGATTGCCAACAGTTGCGCACATGTTGGACTGCTAAAGGTTACGCACATGTTGAACAACCAAAGGTTGCAAAACAGTCCGCTCCGCGTCAACGGTTGCGACTGTTGGACTGCCAACAGACACGGCTGGACCAAAGGTTGCAGCTTTTGGTTTGGGTTCAAACCTGTTAGCCTACTCCTGCAAAACTATATAAAGCCCTCCTGGTTCTCAATTAACAACACACCAACAGATAATTAACTCTCTATCTCTCTCTCTCTATTTAAAGTTCTGAACTGTTCTTCCAACGTTCTGAACTGCGCTTCCAGCCTGAAGTGGGAATCCGCGATTTCCAGCGTAAAGTGGGAATCCGAAGCGACTTCCTAAAGGAGATTCTGCCAAGTTCTTCAACCTTCCTACATCCTTAACAGTGGGTGTTCCTCCAAAAGAGTAAGACAAATATTCATTTGAAATTTGTCATTATACCGCTGCTTTGCTAATCCTGTGTAGGTACTGGTTGACTACGGTTCGACCGTACGGTGATTTGGTAGTGCTATCCAAATACCGTGAAGAAGTGTTGTATCTTGGGAGACCAGCGTCCATTATCCCGTTAGCACCGGTGCGGGGGACGTAATTGTCTTAAGGAGATTCGCTCTAAGCGTACCTCACTTCAAATACTGTATAAGTGGATTAAGTCCTTTATACAGGGGATATACTTTACAGTATATCGAGATTGACTTAAATTCAGTCTAAGTGATACTGTATAAGTGGATTAAGTTCTTTATACAGGGGATATACTTTACAGTATATCGAGACTGACTTGGATTCAGTCTAATTGGTGCTTAAACCAAGGAAGGAAATTGAAAGGTGGTTCTTAAATTAAGGAACGTTCTATTAAACGGAAAACCTCCCACCTGATATTTGCCGACCTGGCCAATTAGATTGTTGATATCTCAGTGATCTTGATTAGTTGTCAGATTGATTCTTGTTAAGCAGGATACCCAACAGTTATTTGGTATAGGTTTCTAAGTATATGCTTAATTGACGAAAAATGCAATGACAGAGAATTTAGAAGTGTCACAATTGGGTTTGTTACAGCTTTTCAGGCATATCGATTGGACGATGTTCCTTTTGTCAGAATCAGTTTGTTGCATGATTTGATGCCAGACAATATGCACACGTTAACTAATTTCGGTTAAGGACTCGTTATTGTTGGTCTGTCAGCCATCCTTGTGCTCCCAGTGTGAGGAGAAGAATTTCAGTCTTAATTAGAGTTTAAAGGTGGAGGTTGTTAGAGTTCAAAGGTGAAGTTTAGAGGAGAAGAATTTCAGTCTTATGACATTCACTGTGCAATTCATCCAATAGAATGAAACATAACAATTACATTGTTTTTAGCTCGATCTTGATTTAACATGACACTTCTTCATGTACAATTATTAACTATTTTGCAATTGCATTGAGAAAACAAGGGAAAAACTAGTGCTCTGTGTCTTCTCCAAGTGTTCATAGTGTTGCAATGGGTCTCTTTCTGATTCAAGCGGGTCAACAAACACTATGACAGTGATGCATCACCAAAACAATAATCACACTTATTTGCAAATCAAGTATCTTCAAAAGTATGGTTCAAAAGATGATCATTCTTTTAGAACATGAGAGTGGTCTTTAGGACCTTTCCCATTTAGGCTTCATAAAGATTTTAATAATCTTACTTTGTAAGATACATACTTTATGAAGCTTCACTTCCATATTCCTCATCATCATGATGAAATTTTTCTAGCCACTCATCTAATAATTATGTCACGCGCATAAAGGTTTGTATTATCTTGATTGCATTCATGTAATGATGGGCTGCACAAATGTGTTGTAGACTTGCATTATAGATATAATTTCAGAAGAGTATATAGTATCTTTTATGTCATTATATGCGTAATTGGGGTGCATTAAGCCTAATCCTTTAAAAAAAAATTGCAATTACAGAGCTAATTCTGAAGTTTAGAAGTGTCACATAGAGTTTGTTACAGTTTTTAAGGAATGATCATATGTCTTGTCTTAAATGTTATTTAGCGTGTTTCTAAATATATGCGTAATTGACTAAAAATGCAAAGACTCAGGATTTAGATGTCACAATTGGGTTTGTTACAGTTTTTCAGGCATGTCAATTGTATGCATTTTCCTTTTGTCAGCATCAGTTTGTTGCTTGATTTGATGCCGGACAATATGCATGTGTTAACTAAGGACTCGTCGTTGTTGGTCTGTCATGCATCCTTGTGCTCCAGCTGTGTGTGTGTGAGGAGAGAAGAATTTTCAGCCTTTAATTAGAGTTTAATGGTGGAGGTTGTTAGAGTGATTTGTATTTTGATGTTAAGGTTGTATCAGAAAGTTTGGTGAGGTTGTTGGCTGTTAGGGATTTGGATCAATGAATTGTATGAAATTTTTGCAAGGAAACCAACAAAGCTAGGGGAATTGAAGTGGCAACAGAACTGAAAACTACTTGCTTTGATCTTTGATTCCTTGTTCTTCATTGTATTGGGTCGATAAATTCTTCCCTTCCTGCAAGCTGTTGCCAACACCCCTCACATGGAGGACCCCAGCAGCTTCTCTACCCCAAAGGTTCATTAGCTAACATGCATTCCTCTTTTCTTTTTTGCTCCTTTTTAGCTCATCACTTGGATGTCTTTTTGTAATCAAACTAACCTTTTCGATCTTCTTCTTTTGTTCAAGTTCTCCAAGGCCAGCTCCATGAACAAAAGAGGAGCTAAAAGTACTCAGGCTTTGCCCTTCAGAATCCAAACTGCAGAGGTATTTGGTCACTGGAACACTAATGTAACCTACAAAGTTCAATTCGTTCTAGGGTGGTGCTAGATCTTCTCTCTAATCAACATCTAATTTGGCTACAATTTTGGTAGCAATATTGCTTGCAGCTGTTTGATGTAGACGAGAAGAGTGCATATGAGCCTGTTCGAACCAATAATTTTTGTTGACTATTTCCTAAGCTACTAGAAAGAGATACTTTGGCGAGAAAAATATATATTTAGTTCAGACGTAGGATACCTAATCAGAAGTTTTCACGAATCGATAATATATGATGGAATAGTCAAAGTGTGGTCTTTCTCGATAAGCTAAAAGACTCTTCTTCTAAATTTAAGCTTTCGGATCAAAATGATTTCTCGACGCAATGTAAAATTACTATATTAACGAATCTATGGAAGACATGCACCAATTGGGTGCAGGTCACCTCTCCTACTACTGTTAGATTCTATATATGATCTCCATTAAATTATAATTTGACACTATTTTGCTCCTGTGACTACAATGCTTGCTATCTAATTGGTTGCATGTCTCCCGCTAGAGGCCGTGCGGCCTCCATGAGCTGTAACGCACCACTCTTCACTTGGATGTCATCGGTTCGAGACGCACTGCGGTCACTGAGGACATATTTAATATAGGTCAAACCACTATGATCTTGATTATACAGTGAATCCCGATGTGCAGTAGTTAACTAACAAAATAAATAAATAAATCGGATTGGTTGCATGAAAATCTCACGTCTTTCAGTCCTGACTCCGGGTAGCTGCTTGTTGTTTCAACAGACTACGACCACTCGAAGGCCCCGCAAAATTTTATTGTCCTAGGGATATCGACGTGCGTGACGTGCGTGCATGACATGCATGCCGGCATGTACCTCAATTTTAATTTGTAGGGTTGCTTGGTTGCTTGCTATACATGCATCAATAGTTTTTTTTTTAAATTTCCTTCATTTGGTAGCAACGAGGGCAAGTGAAAGAGCAAGCCTTTGTGAGAAAGTTGAGAGAATCCAGTGCCAAAGAGGCCAAGCATCGCAATATTCCTGTTGCACAAGCTTTGCCATTAACCACTGACAAGCCTCAGGTGTGATCTCTCTCTCTCTCTCTCTCTCTCTCTCTCTCTCTCTCTCATATGCACGCGTGTGGGCGCGCACGCGCGCGCGCACACTGAACTCTTTTAGTACAGAAACTGAGTAATTCATTTGAGCTGCGTGCAGAATCTAGCAAAGCCTCCGGTGAAGGAGCAGACGACGCCGCTGAATTTTAAGCTCCACACGCAGGAGAGAGCAGCACGGAGAGCTGGATTCAATGATCTGGTTGCAAACAAGAACTATTCCCTTGAGCTCCTTAGACGATTCGAAGAGAAGATACAGAAGGTCGTACATTACTTTTTGACTGTACATACAAGTAGTATATATATGTATACCAGAAAGTCTAGTCTACAGCTGATGTGATTGATGTTTTGCAGGTTATAGAAGAAGAGGAGATCAAGAACTTGAGGAAAGAAATGATCCCAAGAGCCCAATTGATGCCAGTTTTTGATAGACCCTTTCTGCCGCAGAGGTAGTAACAAAATGAGATGGAAATTTTCTGAGAAAGTCCAAGCCAAAAATAATGTGAAAATTAAACTAAATAAATTAAGAAAGCATAATATTTCATTTAAGAGAAATAACTTAGAAATTCTGTGATTTATCAAAATAGACAATATTAGTAAAGTAGATGGAAAGAAAAGCTCATAAAACTACTTGAAATGGGGGCTTCGTATGTTAGTCAATATGTGATAATTAATAAAGACATATCCAATTGATCTACTCCTATGCATGTTTCTAATTATAAAAAATAATCATACCTGCAGAAAATTATCAAAAAAGAAAGAAAAGAATAAGGGGAAAAAAAAAAGAAAAACGAAAAAAATCATTTCCCACTTTCTTCAGATATCGTTACGGGTAATATTTAATATTCATATATTATAATAGACAAATGAGGAGGAGGAAATATGTAATTTCAAAAAAAGAAAAAGTACGCTACCCTAAAATCTCTTCAACTCAGGTCTTTTTATCCGTTAATAAGTTTTATCAAGTCAAACATGAAGATTAAGAAATTGACGTATAGCAGACAATTTTTATATTATTTAAAGCCATTACCACACGTCATATAATTTATCTCTTTGCAGTAAGCAAGAGGTCTGAGATTTAACTCTCTTAACAATAGGCTACGACTTGTTGCTTAAAAAGAAAGAAAGAAAAATTGTATAATTGTCTGATAAAGTTTTTGTCTCAACTTTTTATTTTATGCATGTTTGAATAACTCTTTCTTTTCTTCCTCTAAAATTTGCATTAATTGGACAGGTCAACAAGACCTCTGACAGTTCCAAAGGAGCCAAGTTTTCTACAGAGAAAGAGCTGCGGTGGTGATGAACCATACAAATATTATCAACAGTTTTTTGGGCAGCACACGAAAGCTATTCGATGATAAATGGAATATTGCCTTTGAGGACAGCAGCATAATTATGAAGTAGGGGAAATAGGAAACAGTTGCTTTGATTTGGGTCCTTGTCACTTGAGAGAGTTTGGAAATTTTTTCAGTGCGTTGCTGTATCACTTTGAGAGTTCGAGTTCCTCAACTTTTGCAGTGCGTGCGTGGGATAAAGAGATGGGACAGCTCCCATGTACTTAGGCCAAAAATCCTTTTGTGTTATGTTTTTGATCAGTTTGGTGAAAATGTGTAATGTAAATTGTAATAAAGAGATTTTCAATAATATTTGTGAGTGTTTTGTTCAAATGGAGGAGCGATAGGAACAAATTCATGAAGCAGACGGGTTGTACGATTTGTGGGTTGTTGGTTAACAATGCATATAATCAAGCAGACTTTTAAAAAAAAATGAAGAAGAAAAATAAGATCTTGGCACCTTAAAGAAGAATTAAGTAATTATTCGCTTGGAGAAGAAGATTTAAATGAGAAAAATAATATATTATTAAAGTGGTGATATAGAGATTTTATATCTCGTGCATAATATAAACATGTAGTTTACAATAAAATTACTATAGAATCTGAGATCTCTCGAAATCTAATACATGATAACTACAGTTCTATCTTCATGTGGCACTTGTCAAAGTTTGGTATACTATCTGTGTGAACAATATTTTTTTTCTAATTCTTTATCCTTGTGTTACCTCACATGCGAACCATCTTTTAAATCTCAGATCCACTTTCACTTCCACATGAAACTCCATCAAAGTGTTGACGAATTCTCAACCTCACCATTAAGGTTCGGCATAGACTATCATGAGGTGTTCGCTCCAGTTGCTAGATTCGAATATGTAAGATTGTTGGCTGCATTAGCGGCTCAAAACAAGTGAAAGATTCATCAGATGGACGTAAAATCTGCTTTTCTCAAAAAAGTTCTTGAAAAAGAAGTGTATGTGAAACAACTTTCTGAATATGAATAAGAAGATCATGAAGATAAAGTCTATAAGCTGAAAAAGGTACTTAACGAATTAAAGCTCCTAGTGCATGAAGCACTCGTATTGACAACTACTTTTAGAAGATCGGTTTCCAAAAATTCCCTTATGAACATGCGCTCTACATGAAGCAGAGCAAGAAAGGTGATATTTTATTCGTCTCGTTATATATTGATGATTTGATCTCTAGTGAAAAGAATCCTTCTATGATGAAAGAGTTCAAGAAGAGCATGGTTCATAAGTTTGAGATGACAGATATGAGTTTCATGTCATATTATATTGGCATTAAAGTCTCTCAAAGTGATGAAAGTATTTTTATTTGTTAAAAAAAGCATGCTCGTGAGATTTTAAAGAAGTTCAAGATGGAGAATTAGAAATCAGTGAATACTCCAGTTGAAACAGTCATGACGTTGAGTAAGAAAGGACAAGGTGCAAAGGTAGATCCCGTATATTTCAAGAGTTTGGTAAGAAGTCTCCGCTATTTGATAGCGACAAGGCTTGATATTCTTTATGGTGTTGGATTGGTTACAAGGTACATGGAGTCGACTAGACAAATTCATCTTCAAAATGCAAAGAAAATATTGCGCTACATCAAGAAAACACTAGATTATGGCATGTTCTATACATCTAGTGATGATCCTTCATTTGTAGGATACACGGATAGTAATGGGTCGGTGATGTTGATGATAGAAGGAGCACTTCATGCAATGCATTCTTTCTAGGCAAGGCTGCATTCAGATAGTCTTCAAAAAACAAAGAGGTTGTTGCTATCTACGGCAAAAGCTGAGTACATTGTTGCATCTTCATGTGCTACTTAAGCTGTTTGGCTTAGAAGACTACTTGGAGAATTTGGCTACCTTTTGAAAGATTCTGTGAGCCCAACACTTTAGTTTTAATGATGATTTACTCATGCAGTTATATTGTTAATGATCTATTGATGTTTAAGTCTATAGGGTTACTTAGTTTGGTGTTTAGCTTCATTAATAGACTCAAAGTCAAGATTTGAAGTTAACACGTGTTGATTCAAGAGCTCAAACACAAAAAACACATCATATACTCAAGAAGAAGTTTAGCTCAAAGAAATCAAGTTTTGATCAAGTATAGAAGAAGAAGATCAAGAAAAATAATTAAAATAGTTTGTAAGTGTTTAGAAATTTTGTAAAATTTAGATTAGATTTGATTGCTCAAGTTATACACACACAAAAAAAATATTAATATTGATTTGATGGTTTTATTGAATATGAATTTGTGATTTAGTTTTTAAGAGTTTGTTTTAGAAACAAAATGAACTTTATATGATTTATATCTCAAAGAAATGAGTTTTATAGTTTGTAATATATTTTGAATCTATCAATACATAAATTAGAGATCTATTTGATTAAAGAAACTTATTTTGATGAGGTTAAGTTTTGATTTTATTTTTGATTTTATGAATAGAAAACCCCAAAAACAAGTTTTAATTGTTTGATACGTATATTGGAATTTGACCATACACATTTGTGCTTTAATAGAGTTTGAGAAATTTGTTTTTGTTTTTTATACCAGTTTTGATTTAACTTGTTTAATCTTAAAGTTTTGTTTTTGAAAAATAATTTTTAGTATAGTTTTTGTTCAAAATTGATTTTGACATCTCAAAAAGAAGTTCACATGTTTATAGTATGTTGATTATTGATCACACATATTTGTGCTCTAAAGTATTTACATAAACTTATTTTTGTAGATTATATAAAAATTTACTTGGTTTTAAGAAAGTTTTAAAAAGATAATCAAAATTTATTTGTGGCCTTAGGCCGGTCGACCGAATGTGTCACAAGGCAACTGGCTTGTGCACACGGTCGACCAGGCGGTCGATTGATGGCCTGAGAGCTAACATGCTCTCTTTGGTCGGTTGATCGCGCGGTCAATGATTAACAGAGAGCAATTGTGCTCTCGGTCGGTCGACCGAGCGGTCAACTAACTTGTGTGAGAACAAAAATTGTTCTTACATCGGTCAACCGGATGACCGATAGACACGAACAGCTAAAAATATAGCCGTTGGGCGATCGTCCGTTAGGCCATTTCTTGCCTAGTTTTGCCCCAATGACTAGTTTTTGTTGGGTGCCTATAAATTAGGTTTTGAATGAGTTTTTGCAACAAGTTTTCACAAATTTCTCCAGAGAATATCCACTAGTTTTATAAACAAGTTTTACAGCTTCAACTCCACATCTTGAAGAGTGTTTTTTACTTAGTTTTTCAAAAGATGTTTTCTCGAGTTTTCAACTTTCAATCTCCGTAACTTTCTCATACACTTGAGCAAATCATTTCTACATCTATCCTATAAGATTCTTATTTGTGAGAGGGTTAGTTGTGATCAAGAGGCTTGATCACAAGTTTTTTTTCATTGTATTTGAGTATGGTTAGAGGTTACGGCCTCGAACAAACTTGCAGCTTTGTGTTTGTAGTTCTTGCGGAAACAAGTGAGGGATTGCGGGTCCGTGATTTCTTGACGGAACTTGTAGGCATTGTGACACCGAGTGATCTTACGGGATGAGCTAGTGAAAATTCTTCATTGCGGTGAAAGCAGAGACATAAAGTAAATTATTCGAGCCTTGAAACAAATCTCGTGTTTGCTATTGCTCAACTTTTTCTTTCAACTCAACTCTTTATTTATATCTTACATGCTTAATAATTGTGCTCAATTTATGCTTGATATTATTTTAATCTTAATTTTTGTTTGTGCTTGATTGCAATATCTACTTTGTATGTTTAATTTCTCTTGCTTAGTTTAGAATTGTTAGTTAAGTTTTTAATTTTCTATTATCCCCTTCTAGGTGATTACAGTGTTAGATCTAAATTTATTCTATACAAGATCTACACATATACTGTAAGCCTCTTTATCATGATCAAAGGGAAGGAGGGTTTTAGGCATACCTGATTCCATCACGAAGAGGATGCCGAAGGTTGCACGATCTCGAGGACGCCAGAGTTGAGGGAGAGGATTCTTCTCTCCAGCTACCAAATTCTCATCTTTATCCTTAGAGGAGATGAGAGGCCTCCAAGAGAGAGATGGTTATTGTTGTTGGTGGAGAGGGAACCCTACTCATGGTATATATAGCATCAAGAAATCCTAGTTCAACTCATCATAGATCTAGGCCTTTGATTTATAACACGAGTTCCACACGTGTAGATGAGTCCCACATTTTAATTTAAATACACTCATGGCTAAGTGTAATTGAAAACGTGTCTAGACCCAAACCATTTAGGTTTGATCAATTCCTTATTGCGTCAAACAACATAGGTTAAGTGGGCGGGTATAAATATCCAATTGACTTGATTAGGCCCAAAATAAATTAGACTTTAAAATAAAAATAAGTCTAACAATCTCCCTCTTCGGCCAAACAAGTCGTACTGAGTAGATATTATGCATAACTTTATGACGTCAAAACTTTAACCGCCAACAAACCACGTTTCAGAATAATCTGCTCCATTAAGAGTCCTGCCACCGAACTTGGCGATCGTTACCTTCTGTATAATCGAGGTAGGACCTTCCACATCACAAGTTTCAGAACCCCTAACGACATAAATCAAATGTGGACGTGTGGCATGAAAATATCCTCTGATCAAATAAGGTACAATTCTAACTGGTTTCCACTTTATGACTCCAACGTGTCTAGCCTTATGACTCCAACGAGTCTCACTTTATGACTCCAACGAGTCTAACTGCTAATTCAACAAACTCAAATGCGCAAAAGTAAACTTTAGGAAAAGCAGTTATAAATTTATTTAATAGAATCAACAAATATCCATAAAGTGTACTTAGAAATAATGTTTGTTACATAAAATTCTCCACTCCCACAAAATCAGGATATCATAAAGACTAGTCATCCCCATATGAGCAATATGCTCTAAGAAGACTTTAGGTAAAAGTCCTTTAATGAGTGGATCTGTACTGTTAAGAATAGTGTCATCACTATCAACAGACAAAATATGATTCTGAACTTTATCATTGATGACAAGAAACTTGATGTCGATATGCTTCGACTTTGCTGAACTCTTGTCACTATTGCAGTAGAGCTTTATAGCTCTTATTGTCACAGTTTAGCTGTAATGACCTCTCGACTAAATCCACCATCTTCCTACAATAAGAAAAATGTAACATGAAGTGGACTTCCTATTGTCGATACATCCAGCATAATCTGAATCTGTGTATCCAATCAGCTGCAACTGATCATATTTCATGTAGTTTCTATGGATATCGCATTACCTTCTTCGCAGTCTTCTAGAGATCAATCTCATGATTGATCAAGTATCTGCGAAGTTTCTTAACGGTATATGCTATATCTAGACAGGTACAAACTTGAACATACATCAGACTTCCAACCGCCGATGCATATGGAATGTCTTTCATTTGCTCTTTCTGAAGATCGTTCTTGAGACATTAGAGTAAACTCAGCTTATCTCCCTTAGAGCAATTCTTCATGCTACATCTATCTAGCACCTTATCGATATAGGTCTTTTGTGATAAACCTAATACTCCACGTGTCCTATCACGTAGAATCTGGATGCCTATCATAAAAGAAGTTTCTCCAGATCTTTCATCTCAAAGTTCTTTGAGAGAAAACTCTTAGTCTCAAGTAAAAGAACCATATCGTTACTTGCTAGTAGAATGTCATCCACATATAGCACAAGAAATATAAGTCTACTCTTTTTAAATTTATGGTTAATGCATTGATCATCTACAATCTCCTTAAAACCAAAATCGGATATTACATGATCAAATTTTAAATATCATTGACGGGATGCTTGATTTAAACCATAAATGAATTTCTTTATTTGCAAACCAAATATTATGAAACTTTAATTTTTAAAACTTTCGGGTTGCACCATACAGATTTCCTTCTCAATGCTACCATTAAGAAAGATAATCTTAACATCCATTTGGTATAACTCCAGGTCAAAGTGAGCCATCAGTGCCATAATAATCCTAAAAGAATGCTGTTGGCCCAAAGGCCTTCCACTCTAGTTTTGATGATGATTAACTCATGTAGTTATGTTTACTAATAATCTTGTGTTGTTTAAGTTTCAGATCATTAACCAAGATATTAGTTGGTGATTAGCTTCAACAAGGTGTTTAGAAGCTTTCCATGTTGATTCCAGGGCCAAAGCGTCAAGATCACACATTGCCTAGCCCATGGATGGAGTTTTGGAGCAAGTCTACTTGAAGATGAAGATCATCAAGAAGACTTAGGTATCCATAATTTAGATAGTGTGTTTTTAGATCCATTTGTAAAGTTTAGTATAGTTGATATGCTCAAGTGCACACAACACATAAAAGATTTATGTTTTGAATTTTGGTTTTCATGAATAGTAGATCAAAACAAGCTTAAATAGTTTTTATGTATATTAGATATATTCTAGATATACATACATGGTTTTAACTTCCTATACAAGCTTATTTTGATGTCCCTATTCATGTGTTGAAAAATCAAGTTTGATAAAAAAATACAAGTGTTGGTTTTTGATAAAATTTGCAAGACTAAAAAATGAATTTATATGATTAATATATGTCTTGAAATTTTTATCACAAGTTTGTGTTTCCATATAAAATGATAAAACTATTTTTGGTGATTTTTAGAAGTGTTAAAAGATTTTTATAAAATAATTTTCCCTGTTTTTCAGACTCAGTTTTTGTTCCAGGCTTCAACCAAGTCAACTAGTAGCCTGACTAGTCGACTAAGGCTGAGGTCGGTCGACCAGGCCGGTCGACCGACGTGCACAATTCTGTGCACGTTTGGAGGCACTGGGACGGTCGACCGCTCCGGTCGACCGGAGCACTTACAGTGCTCTCTGTTTGTTTCGGTCGACCGGGCCGGTCGATCGCAGTTGCCCAACGGTCATATTTCCGACCGTTGGCGGTCGACCGGGCCGGTCGACCGTTGCCTGTCAGAGCTGCCAGCTCAGCTCTAACGGCTAGTTTTCTGATGGGCCTATAAAAGCCCCATCTCTTTGGGTTTTTGGCCAAGTTTTTTAGAGCAATTTTTCCTGACTTCTTCAGTGTTTTAAAAGAGTTTTCAAAAGAGTTTTAAGTGCCAAAAGATCAATCTTAATTGTTTTTAAGTGTTTTGTTATTTTCAAAGAAAACAAGTTTTTGGGAATTGATTTCTTGTTCTTTATCTCCATATCATTTTGGTATTTTCCCAAGAGATTTTCTTTGATCAAAACACTTGTGTTTTCCACACTTGAGCTATATCTTCTATCCTAATCTATTAGGATCATTTGTTTTGTGGAAAAGAGAGAAAAAGAGAAGTGTTTGAGGTTAAGCCTCTAAGTTGTAAACCCTCCTTGCTTTTGTTGTATCTCTCTTTGGTAGAGGTTGATCGGAGTGGTATTGTGGTTGGATCCCTCTTCGGTAGAGGTGATTGTGTTTGTATTGGCTACGGGCCTTATCCCTCTTCGGTAGAGGTGGATTGTGGTTGTATAGCCTTGGTGGCTTTGTAAGGATGAGAGAGGAGTTAGGTACTCTATTGGTGTACAAATCCTTCTCGGTGAAGGTTCCCTCGGTGGGAGTCCTCGGTGGACGGTATAGTGGATTGGAAATCCTACACAGTGGTGTAGGCGGGGATGTAGAGTAAGGGTGCTCGAACCTCGAAACATATCATTGTGTTTGCGTTTGATCCACTTGTCTCTAAACTCTCTCTTTACATTTGTGCAAAGTATCTTACATAACATCATATCATATTTGCTTGTGTTGAGCATAATTCATATCATACATATCTATTTGCTTGTGTTGTGCCTTGCATAATTCACATTGCTATATCTTGTATATGCTTGGTTGTTTGTGTGTGCCTCACTTGTACCTAATCAACAAGAGCTTCACATAGCACCTCAACCCATTCAAGGGGAATCAAGAGGAGTTAGTCCAGAGCCCTTCACGGGGAATTCGGCTACACTTGTTGATTGTTCTAAGTGTGTTGCAAAATTTGCATTAGCTTTCGCATTTAGCGCACTTAGTTTTGCATTTAGTTTTAGATTAGCACTAACACCTATTCACCCCCCTCTAGGTGTCCCCTTTCAATTGGTATCAGAGCTAGTGCTCCTGATACTTAGGCTTAACATCCTAGGAGTAAGATCCATTTGGTTGCTAATCTACATTTGCTTGTTTGCACACATATAGTTTACCATGGCCTTCATGACCCCACCTATGTTTGACCCTTCCAACATTCATGTTGGAAGATTAGGATGACCGTTTATTACAAACCCTAGGTCATAAAGTTTACCTTGCCATTACCAAGGAATCCTTCCTTAGTGATAGCAATCATATAGGGGCTAATGCACAAGCCCTAGAGGCCATTAGAAGCACATTACCTAAAAATTATCTTATGTGTGTTTCTAACATTGATTCCGCCTTTGCAGTGTGGAACAAATTGACAACAACCACCACCACCTCCGAGCTTCAAGTGCAAATCCAAGAAGAGGAATCTAGTGGAGAATCCGACTCACAATGCTTCATGGTCCAAGGGAATGACTCCCTTGAGGTACATTCGGAACCCCACTTAGATGATAGTGATGATTGTGTTAGTTCTTCAAATGATTTTGTTGATCCCCATGCTTTGAATGAAGAACTATCTATTGTATGTGAAAAACTAATAGAAAAATATAATTTGTTGAAAAAGAAAAGTCTAGAAATTGAAAAAGAAAATAAAAGTTTGCATTCTAGACTTAATTGTGTTTTGCAAGAGAAGGTTGAGGTCTATAATGAAAGGGATTTATTGAGATCTCAATTGGAACTTGCACTAAAAGAAAATAAATTTTTAAAAACTAAAAATGATTGTGAAACTCTTTGAAGAAAAATGAAAATTTGTCTTCTAAAATTGATTTTGTTTTAAAAGAGAATGTTGATTGAAAAATAAAATAATTTCTATTTCAAATGATTTGAATGTTTGTTTAAAGAAAAATGTTGCTTTGCAAAATAAAATTGATGAACATGTTTGCCATGCTAGGGTAGTTTCACCTAGATCACCCCTTGTATGCTCCACTTCTTCTATGATTAAAAATAATATAAATATGTTGAAGAAGAAAATTGATTGTTGGGCTCCACTATGAGCCAATGTGCTAAGAACCATACACGCTTGGAAACCTTGGTTCGTAAGAAACAAGTTCCAACTTTTATGCATGCACACCCTCCACGGCATACACATGCTCCACACGGACACCATCAACACATGTATGCTCATGTGTACACATGTACACATTGTGGCCGAAAAGGCCATCTTGCTAAATTTTGTTTTGATAGAATACATGTTTCTAATTTAGCAAAGAAGTTTGTTTGGGTTAGAGAAGGTACTAACCCCCATGGACCCAAGAAGATATGGGTACCAAAGACCACCCCTAAAGTTTTTGATGTAGGTGTGGGCTCTCACATGACGTGAGAGTGATGACACCTTGGAGTGGATGCGTTCCGTGCTTAAAGGAGATTAATGGATGCATCACTTTCAAGGAAAGTTTGGTGGAGATGACCACCATGTTTTGGAGACAAGGAGAGTTGCCTTCTAGGTTTTGGTAACAATTCTTAACTCCTTATTATTGTTTACATGCTTTCATATTGATGTTTTATAGCATGTTTTCATTGTCTTTGGATTAGTATGAAAATGTCATGATTATTAGATCCTTGACATACATATATAGTATTTGAGACATACATGCTTATATGAACCCATTCTTAGTGTTCTCACTTTTGTTTAAGCTATAATGTACATCATGAATCTAATACATGTGAATTTACATAGTAATCATGTTTTAGTTCTATCATGATGATTTTATATTGTGTTTTGATGTTTCATGTTAAGATTACTTGTTTAGATGTTAGTTTTCATTAAGACTAGGTATATATTCGTGCATATAATGGGCCACAAATAAATCTATATATGTTTGGGCTTGATTGCTTATTTGAACCCATTAGATGTGCTAGTATAGTCTAGTTTTGATGATCTATACATTTTAAACTTGTATTCCTATTTTGAATTTGTTTTAGTGTTTTCACTTCATGTATATGTTTGTATTGCCGAACTTTAAGATATACATGTATACCCTTGAGTCATTTGCCTTTCATGCAAATCTATATATGGACTCAATTGTGTTTAGGGATATGTATGTATACTTATTATGTTGACAATTCATACATATACCTTGAAATGAAATTTGTTTTGGTGAAGATTTTCTTGATTTGTGTTTAATTGTTTAACTTCATGTATATGTCTATCTTATCCAAACTATTAGATATACATGATTATCCTTTGAGCCACGTGCCTTAATTCATATATTTTGTGGACTCGTTGTGTTTTGGATATGTATGTATACTTTAGTTTGTATTAGACATACATATGCCATGAAGATTAAATAAGTTTTGATGATTTTCGTGTTTTCATGTTTAAGGAATAATTGAGCTTAATGAAAAATTTTCATGATTATGATATTCACACTTTTGTACACTCACTTTTATTGCTTGCTCATGTTTTGTTTTCATGAGTCAAAATTATGCTTCATTGACTTGAGTGTTTGATATCATGTGGATTTCATATTTATGAAAAATTATTTTTTATTGTATTCCTTGCTTGAAGGATTTCGTACTAGTTTAAAACATTTTCATTTAACTAGCTATGGTATTCCTCATTTTGGTAGTGATTTTCAAACAAAACTATATTTTCAAATCTATTTTTGAAAACCCCTACCCTTTATGGGCGGATGGATGGGAGATCATGGTCTCGTATGCTTTAAAATGAAAATCATTTAAAACTTGAACCTTGATTGGGAGGCATAGTAATATGAAGTATACATTTGATCTTATTGTTATGTCAATTGGTATCATTGAACTCTTTCAATTGGTATCACTTTGACCTTTGTGTATACTCATATGTTTATTGTGTATGTATATTTTCAATTGGTATCATCTATTGGTGATTGGTACTCATTCTATTTCATACACTTTTATTTGTGCTTAAGATATAAATTTTTCACAAAATCTTGTTTATGCTAGTGCTTGAGTTTCAATTTTATTTTAATCGATTATTTTTAAATTGGTATCAAGCCCATGCATCTTTTTAGTTGGTATTTCATAAAGGGGGAGAAAATTTAATTTTGTCTTTCAATTGGTGATTTTTCAATTGGTATTTGTTTTCCACTCCCTTACTCTATGATTGAAAATTTTATATTTGTATCATATGTTTAATATGAAAATTATTTACAATTGGTATCAAAATTTTGTTTAGACATTCAAAATTATTATGTTTAATTTCAATTGATATCAAGATATTTCATGTGTTTTTGCTTAAAATTGGTATCTAAAATTTTTTTTAAGAAAAATACAAAAGTTTTGATTTGTATTGACTATATGCATATAGATTCATGATGAGTGTATCTTGTATTGAAGAGTTTAACATCTCTTCGTTATGTGGTACACGTGTGTAGGGGGAGCTTCACATCTCCTCTTATGCATTACATAGTGTGTGTTATGTGAATTAGGGCTTAACATCCCTCTTTCATGTAATGCATATGTGTAGGGAAGCTAACTTAGCGTCTTCCTCTTCATGAATGTATATAGCATATAACATCTATTGATCTTTGTTTATTGATATCAAGATGCTTCATTGACATATTTATCTATTGATATCATGTTGTTTATAGTAACCCCTTCTTGATCTTTTTGTTTGACAAAAAGGGGGAGAAATATTTGTTTGATTTGATTTTACTTTGAACCCTTTGTTGATGATTGACAAAAAGGGGGAGAAGTATTTGAGTTTATATACATGTTTTCATTGCTTAAGGGGGAGAAGTATTTGTCTTCCTCGTTATGCATATATGTTCTTGTATTGCAAATAGGAGAAAAAGATTTTAATTTATGCTTGTTGCATGTTTTATCTCCATACTTGCATACATATCATGTGCTTCATTTCCATATCTTATTATTTATGTCTATGCATGAGTTAAGGGGGAGCTTCTTTGAAGCTTAACTTTAATCCATGCATATATAACTCCATGAGTTTTGTCATCATCAAAAAGGGGGAGATTGTTGGCCCAAAGGCCTTCCACTCTAGTTTTGATGATGATTAACTCATGTAGTTATGTTTACTAATAATCTTGTGTTGTTTAAGTTTCAGATCATTAACCAAGATATTAGTTGGTGATTAGCTTCAACAAGGTGTTTAGAAGCTTTCCATGTTGATTCCAGGGCCAAAGCGTCAAGATCACACATTGCCTAGCCCATGGATGGAGTTTTGGAGCAAGTCTACTTGAAGATGAAGATCGTCAAGAAGACTTAGGTATCCATAGTTTAGATAGTGTGTTTTAGATCCATTTGTAAAGTTTAGTATAGTTGATATGCTCAAGTGCACACAACACACAAAAGATTTATGTTTTGGATTTTGGTTTTCATGAATAGTAGATCAAAATAAGCTTAAATAGTTTTTATGTATATTAGATATGTTCTAAATATACATACATGGTTTTAACTTCCTATACAAGCTTATTTTGATGTCCCTATTCATGTGTTGAAAAATCAAGTTTGATAAAAATACAAGTGTTGGTTTTTGATAAAATTTGCAAGACTCAAAAATGAATTGATATGATTAATATATGTCTTGAAATTTTTATCACAAGTTTGTGTTTTCATATAAAATGATAAAACTATTTTGGTGATTTTTAGAAGTGTTAAAAGATTTTTATAAAATAATTTTTCTGTTTTTCAGACTCAGTTTTTGTTCCAGGCTTCAACCAAGTCGACTAGTAGCCTGACTAGTCGACTAAGGCTGAGGTCGGTCGACCGGGCCGGTCGACCGACGTGCACAATTCTGTGCACGTTTGGAGGCACTGGGACGGTCGACCGCTCCGGTCGACCGGAGCACTTACAGTGCTCTCTGTTTGTTTCGGTCGACCGGGCCGGTCGACCGCAGTTACCCAACGGTCATATTTCCGACCGTTGGCGGTCGACCGGGCCGGTCGACCGTTGCCTGTCAGAGCTGCCAGCTCAGCTCTAACGGCTAGTTTCTGATGGGCCTATAAAAGCCCCATCTCTTTGGGTTTTTGGCCAAGTTTTTTAGAGCAAATTTTCCTGACTTCTTCAGTGTTTTAAAAGAGTTTTCAAAAGAGTTTAAGTACCAAAAGATCAATCTTAATTGTTTTTAAGTGTTTTGTTATTTTCAAAGAAAACAAGTTTTTGGGAATTGATTTCTTGTTCTTTATCTCCATATCATTTTGGTATTTTCCCAAGAGATTTTCTTTGATCAAAACACTTGTGTTTTCCACACTTGAGCTATATCTTCTATCCTAATCTATTAGGATCATTTGTTTTGTGGAAAAGAGAAAAAAAGAGAAGTATTTGAGGTTAAGCCTCTAAGTTGTAAACCCTCCTTACTTTTGTTGTATCCCTCTTTGGTAGAGGTTGATCGGAGTGGTATTGTGGTTGGATCCCTCTTCGGTAGAGGTGATTGTGTTTGTATTGGCTACGGGCCTTATCCCTCTTCGGTAGAGGTGGATTGTGGTTGTATAGCCTCGGTGGCTTTGTAAGGATTGAGAGAGGAGTTAGGTACTCCATTGTTGTACAAATCCTTCTCGGTGAAGGTTCCCTCGGTGGGAGTCCTCGGTGGACGGTATAGTGGATTGGAAAATCCTACACGGTGGTGTAGGCGGGGATGTAGAGCAAGGGTGCTCGAACCTCGAAACATATCATTGTATTTGCATTTGATCCACTTGTCTCTAAACTCTCTCACTTTACATTTGTGCAAAGCATCTTACATAACATCATATTATATTTGCTTGTGTTGAGCATAATTCATATCATACATATCTATTTGCTTGTGTTGTGCCTTGCATAATTCACATTGCTATATCTTGTATATGCTTGGTTGTTGTGTGTGCCTCACTTGTACCTAGGGGTGTAAACGGGTCGGGTTCGGGTCGGATCCATGCCATATCCGAACCCGAACCCGATAAGGAATTCGGGTTCGGACTCGGGTTCGGGTCGGAATCTCTTCTTTCTTATCGGGTTCGGGTCGGATTCGGATTTTAAATAGGTGTATAAAGTTTCAATGAGAGTTATTTTTAAAGTTGTATTTCATTTTATTAGATGCAAAATGAAAGTTTATACACTTTACTTTTATAATAATGTGAACAAGTTCTCATTTTATAATTTTACTAATTTAAATATGGAGAAATGTATGATGATAAGTACCATTTATAGCATTTACTCTCTTTTCGGGTTTGTTATCGGGTTTCGGGTTTGAAATAGTAATATCCAAACCCGACCCGATAAGCATTTCGGGTCTAGTTTTTAGATCCAAACCCGATCCGTTAGTAAAAAATCGGATCGGGTTTCGGGTTTTCGGGTACCATTTACAGTCCTACTTGTACCTAATCAACAAGAGCTTCACATAGCACCTCAACCCATTCAGGGGAATCAAGAGGAGTTAGTCCAGAGCCCTTCACGGGAAATTCGGCTACACTTGTTGATTATTCTAAGTGTGTTGCAAAATTGCATTAGCTTCCGCATTTAGCGCACTTAGTTTTGCATTTAGTTTAGATTAGCACTAACACCTATTCACCCCCCCTCTAGGTGTCCCCTTTCAAATGCTTCATGAAAACTAGGGAGAAAGTCTCCTTATAGTCAATGCCCTTTCTTTAAGTGAATCCCTTTGTGACAAGATGTGCCTTATACCTTCCGACATTACCTTTTGAATTCCGCTTAGTTTTGAATACTCATTTACAACCAATTGGTTTCTTTCCTTCAGGTTTTTTCTATTAAATCCCAAACATCATTGTCCTTTATTGATTTAACTCATCTTTCATGGCATTTGACCACTTACTGGAGTGAATGTTGAGTTTTGCCTCATTTAAGGATGCGGGGTCATCCTCTAGTCTTATGTCAAACTCATGCTATTGGAGATAAACTATATATAGTCATTTGCAATGACTGATCTCCTCTTTCTAGTTGATCTCCTAGGCACTTGTGGTTGAGAATTTTCAGTTTCTACCTCACCAGCATGATCTACTTCAGGATGAACTGTATATGTATCTTGTAAGAATGTAACTGTATTTTCATCTTGAAGTGGAACAACTACTTTATCATTTGGAACAATTTGTCATGGGTATAACAATATGTTCTTCCTTAAATATGAAGTCCTTATGTAGTTAACTCCCACTGTTCTGAAATTCTCAAAAAATTTTAGCAATCCGTCTTTATGTTCTTAGTGGAGGGACAATAAAACTTAAAGTCTTTATACCTCTCAGAATACCCTACGAATAAACAGCTAACTGTCTTTGAGTCTAACTTCTTCTCATATGTATATGGCCAAGCTTCCGCTAGACAACCCCAAACATGTAGATGCCTAATACTGAGAGATTTCCCAGTCCATAACTTATATAAGGTTTTAGTTACTGTTTTGCTAGGTACTCTATTAAGGAGGTGAAAACCATCTTTAAGGCTTCACTATATAATGACTTGGTAGAATAGTGTGAGCTATCAAACTCCTAACTATCTCCTTTAGTGTGTGATTTTATCTCTCAGCAATACCATTTGACGAGGTGTCCCGATATGGTGTACTAATCGACAATACCACTCTTTCAGAAATTGACAAATGATTCTGGACATTACCTGATTCGTCATATCTGTCATAGTACTCACCACCATGATCAGATCTAACGGCTTTAAACATGTCCAATGATTGAGATTTCTCATGGAACAAGTGTAGGTACCTATAACGAGAGTAATTGTCTGTAAAAGTGATGAAATATTCATGACCATTCCAAGGAGCTGTAGGGAATGGACCACAAATGTCTATATACACCAAATTAAGACACCTGAACTTCGTCTAGTACCAAACTTTCTAATGTTTCTTTAATTAATTTTTTTTGCTTAGTGCCTGTGCTATTCACATATAGAGATTCAGTATATAAAGCATGAAGTTTCAATTATATAGTCATCAATCAGAATTCTAGTACCAATAACTTTAGATTTGGAAAGTAGACTAAGTATTCATTATCAAGAGTGACAGTAAAACTAGATCTGTCTAACAAATGAAATAGAAATATGATTCCGTCTAAAAGGACGGTACATATAAAGTCTCATCCAAAATCTAAACAAAAAACCAGAATCTAATTTAAGCCTACAAACTTCAATAGCTTTAATTGCAACTTTATTTCCATCACCCATGTATACGTATCGCTCAGCTGGGCTGGGCCTCCTTTCGGTTTGAAAGTTCTGCATTGAATCGCTTATGTGAATTATCTATTCACAATTTATAAAGTGGCACTAAAGCTAAATTAATCTCAGAACAAACATAAATATGAGATATACCCGCTAAATAGCCATTTCTAATACTTTATGCATTCCTACTTGAGGTGGCTTACTTTCTTACAGAAGAAGTATGCAATGATCTTAGGCTATTTTTTCTGCACTTTTGCCACTTAGGATCAGCTACTGTAGTCGTATTTATGTTCCTCCCTTTAGTTTCACTTTTCCTTTTCTTATTAGAAGTTTACCCTGGATGCTAAGTGAGCACTGACATTATCGGGCATAGCACTTCTAATAGTTATAGGAATAGTGTACTTTATGACCATTAGACACATCTTGTAAGATCTCTCCCACTTATCATAATGACATTTCTTTATTGAACTTTTATTAGTGATAGTAGAGATCCATCAATCTTTAAGGTGTACTCTAGGTGCATGAATTCAAGAACGATCATTTACGTGGTGTCACCACTTCTTAAAGTTTACACCATTCAATTTAAACTACATAAGTGTACAATTCTCATCAATTTAACATAAACATTGCATTTAATAAAATTCTACTATAATAGCCATAAAAAATGATTTCAGAAAATGTAACCAGTTTAACCGATAGAGCTGCCGGTTAAACTTTTAGAACAAGTTGTGTCTCTATATGCCAACACTGTACTGACCCAATATAAATATCCTAAAGTCTAGGTCTTATGTAAGAGAGCAGCCTTTCTTTGGGCCAACTGTCACTTTATAAGATTGGTCCTAAAGTTTAAGTAATCTATATTGGCCATATAATATATGTGATGACCCGGCCATAATGACAACCTTCCTTTGGGCCGATTGCCACACGCATGGGCCACACAAATTTATGCATCTGGATTCTTATTCCGCCATCGGACTAGTTGATGAGGGTAATGCAATATGGGCCTATAGTGTGACAACCTTCCTTTGGGCCGATTACCACACACACCAAGGTTCTCTCAATTGCATTATCCACATCAAGTATCCGAAGTCGTACATAATTCGGCCAAACAATAGTCTTCCTTTGGGCCGGCTATTGTCTGCATAAACTACATACGCAATTAAATAAGCTCTTTTATAAATTCTTTAGTTTGAACATGTATAAATCTTTATCTGTGTGTTATTTAACTGTAGTACACATCAATATTCATTATGCTAGACAATATAAGCAATAATATAAATATTAATGAAGCGAAAGCATGTAAGGGTACACATAATCATGATAAATAAACACTTCAATGCCTTTTATGTCAACTAACTACTGTTTTGTCATGTATAGTTCCTTCAGTACTATAGTGCTCATCAAGAGCTTCGAAATGGCTATTTACATGCCCAAAAGAGAGTTTGTATGAGCCCGTAACGGCTAATTGAAGTTTCTATTGGCAAAATGGGTCTGAAGTATTATCGGGTCTGAATCAGACCCGACCTGCAATGGTTAAGTTATTGGTTTCCTTTCTTATTGGGCCGGGTTTAAATAAACTGGATAAAACCCAATTAGCTTTAATGTGAGACCAACTAAGAATAGATTAAATAAGTTACCTTATTAGATTTAAATTTTGTATTTATATCAAAAATTCAATCCTAATCAATCTCACAATCCAAAATTAAGGAAACCCTAACCCCCAAAGAAAAAAAAAATTTTGCATTGCCACTGTACGCCGCCGGTGGCGGCGCCCTGCATGAGGTACCCACTGCATGCAGGCTCCTGCAAGGGTGTAACGCCCTGATCCCGTAAGTACGAGGACGTTATGGCGACGTACATACGCAGGGCGGGGATACCCTCATGTACGTACGTTAAGCCTCAGTATAGGAAATAACCTCCGTATATACACGAGTTCCAGCATGAAATAAGTGCAAGAATACCTGCAGAAAGATGTTAGTGATCATAACAGATATGAAAACAGGAATAAATAAGATAACAGAAACAATTCATAAGGATACCTATGAATGGTCTCGATGATGAGTCCTATGTGAATCCAATGAAATATCTGACAAGATGATATCTGGGATCGCCAACCTGGGCACGCAAACTAGGGTAGTCAGAAAGCGACCTAGTGAGTGATAAAATGAAGTGTAATAGTGATACCATATAATAGAAATTTAATAATCAGTAGAAATATAACAATGTCATATTTTAATACCATCACTAATTAGCATGTTATCCTCGGGTCATTCTACATTAGTCTCATGTTTGTATATAATAAACATTGTTGACGTGATGCTTGTGAACATGTAGATGAAGTATGCAACCATTCTATAGCGATGCGAGTATACGGGAATAGTGTCTATAGGATATACAGGAACTAAAGGCATGCAAGGCAAGGTATACGTGTACATGAATGTGTGTCACCACATGAAGTGTAACAAGTATCAGGTAATGTAGTAAAGTCTACATGTAACATGATAGTGGATAAAATATCAGGAATAGTAACAAGTACAACTACACAGTAGTATACATGTATCAGGCAAGTCATGTTATTTATATAATAATAACAATCAGTACCACCTGGTATTTTAATCAATCTCTTCCAGTGTCTCATACCACTGACAGTTCATACTGGAGCCCGCACTCCAGTCGAACCCATCTGGACATGGCATATGGGTACCATTATCAAGCGAGAGAGTGACCAAATAACAAGTGTTCCCGACGTCACTATTATTTATATCATTGTATGATGTTAACTGGAAACCCAATGGTCGAGGAGCTCTAGTCAGGTGAGTATATCCCGTACATACCCGGGATAACGCCTTAAACGAACCCCTGGCTGCTGAGATCAGAGCTACCCGCTAGGGCAGGAGCAAGAAACAATACAATACAGACGGTAGCCAGCCCTACCACGTCCCCTGCAGTGGGACTAACAATGGATCCAGACATTCACCCGACAAGACCTAGTCAACTATCAAGTCTCCCCCATCCCCAAGTGATATTCATTATATTGAGCTACACAGTATATCAAGAACTAGAACAGTACATGATACAATTATCAAAAACTAGAACGTGTATGATACAAGTAATATAATAATAGGACATGAGCTGTATTAATATCATGATACAAGATAACGGGAAACAATATACAAGAGATGTGGGATTCTAGAGGTGGCCCCTGAGGCTGAGATCCACGTGGTACTTAGTTCCACACATCGCGTATCAACAACACTCATGTCCAGTAACGAGAATATCAATAACAAGAATATCAATAGAAGTAACGGGAAACAATAATGTAACAGGAATACATGAGTATACATGCAACAATAAGACATGCAATATGAACGGTGATCCATATGACAAGAATAGAGAAACCATACATGCATGTGTAACAGTGATGTGCCGAGAATCCATATAACGATGATAACAATATATGAAATGACGGTATTCCGAGAATTGGTGTATCTATATATCGGTGGGATAAGAATACAAAATATCAGTGTGACATGTCATAGTATTGTGTAACGGTGATACATGTACATGAGATAACAGTGTCCCGTGTGACAGGATATGTAAGTCACGGTGTTCCGAGTGTATGCACATTAATGTTTAGCCTAACAAGTCTCTATGTAACAGATGGACATGAATATGCAATGCACTGCATGTAACCAACCGTGTCGGTATAATATGGCTATATCATCTACTCGAGTGTCAAATACTTCTAATTATGCTACCGATTACTATCTTATGAATACGGTAGGTACCACCAAAGTATTAAACATAATGATCTATTTTAATTATCAATTTAGTGGCTAGTTTTACTTATGAACAGTATTAACTTCGGAAATCTCGTTAACTAACCAATCATCCAGATATATCTATCTATCTATTATTATGTTTTAATTACAGGGATTTCCCAACAATGACATTTTTGGTAAATAATAATTATAATGATTTACTGATAATCAAGTTTATTAATTAGACAATCAATCAATTTCCTAAACATGATAAAATATAATTTATAAAAGAAAAACACTCATAAACAAGTAATGGAAAGGTAGCTTTCTTTCCCACGATCGCAACGGTTCCAGAATCGTCCAAATCGGAGTCCGGATGCTCCAGATATCGCCCGAACGCTAAAAGAAATAGAAATGGGTTAAATATGTAATAAAAATATATCAATTGCAAATAGTTACATTATCAGGGGGTTTTCTGTAATATTACCTTTATTTATTGGATGCGGGTTTGGGCTCTTAATGGGGCGGGTTTGGATCCAATACCCAAACCTGTAACTTCAGTATAATGGGTAAATGGGTTATTAGGTTAGAGGGCTAACGGGTTTGAGTTTAACGGGTTTATAGTGTAATGGGTAAGCGGATATTTAATTGGGTTCACACCCATTTATGGGCTGTGAACCCATAAATGCAGCAGCAGCAGCTGTTGCTGCTGCCGCGCGAGCAAGCCGGCCAGCCTTGCCCGCCGGCGGCGGTCCCGGCCGCCGGCGGCGCGACCATGGGTCAGGGCGAGAGGAAGTGAGGAGAGTAAGAGAGAGGAATAGAGAGATGGGGAAGAGGGGGAAAGAGAGATTTACAGTTTGAAGAAAAAGGAGAATAAGAAAGAAAAGAAGAAGAAGAAGGGAAGGAAAAGAAGAAGAGAGGATGGTGGGTGTGGTGCCCGGTGGCGCGCGGCCACTGGGGCGCACCAGCTCGCAGGCGGCAAGGCCGCCGGCGATCTGCCTCCGTGGCTGGAAGTAAAATAGAGAGAGAGTGAGGGGGAAAGAGACAGTGAGGAGAGAGATGCTTTTGAGTGAGAGGGGGAGAGAGATAGATTTTTGAAAGAGGAAGGGAGAGAGGGAAAGTTTATGAAGGGGAAGGCGGTTGGATTTAGTGGCGGTGGAGGAAAGGTCTGGAAGAAAGGAAAAATAAGAAAGATATAATAATAATATTTATTATTATTTTATTGGGCTAATAATTGACTAGCTCCGAACGGTGCCCAAAAAATTATATAATATAGAAAATATTACGCGAAGGGGAATATGAAATCGGATTCTCAAAATCTTGTTCGGTTTGCAAGTTAAAAATCCTAGAGTGTATCGCCGATATTGGGCGACACCGGTTTGGCCCGATTTTCATAAATTCAGAAAATCTCCCAAAAATATCATAACGTAGAAAATATGATTTTAAGACACAATATGAAAGCAGATTTTCAAAATGTATCTCCATTTAAGAATTAAAAAATCGTAGAGTCGATTATCGGTGTCAATCGACACCGGCTACGGAATATTTCAAAATAATCCAGAAAAAATCTGAAAAATCCTGAAAAATCTAAAATATTGAAAAATAATATTAAAACTGAAATCGGACTCAATCTGACTGTCAAAAAGGTTAAATCAACTTGTACGTCGTATCGAGTACTGATACTGTGATACGTACATCAGGGATCAGGGGGTTACATTTCTCCTCAACTTACAAAAAAATTTCGTCCTCGAAATTTAAATTCAGGGGTGAGAACAATATTTACAGTCATGGAGCCTAAATGTTACGGGCCTATGACACTTCCGCTGCGCACTCTGATATCAATAGTGACAACAGGGTGGACGATTGGTATCATGAGTCAAAGATGAGAATCAAAATCCACATGATGAAGAGGAAAACAAGAAGGAAATCAGAGTATTCTGATTGATCACTGAAATGAGGGAATAGAAAAGCATCAATGAAGCAGCATTCTTGTACTCATAGCTGGAATCCTAAGCTTAGACACTGGTGAGTTCTCATCTGAACCTGATTGTACTGTTGGTAAGAGCCAGAGCATTGACCCAGGTAGTTACCCACACGGATGTGAACCTAGGCTCTGATACCACTATGTAACGTCCTGATCCCGCAGGTACGGGGACGTTATGATGACGTACATACGCAGGGCGGGGATACCCTCACGTACGTACGTTAAGCCTCAGTACAGGAAATAACCTCCGTATATACATGAGTTCCAGCATGAAATAAGTACAAGAATACTTGTAGAAAGAGGTTAGTGATCATAACAGATATGAAAATAGGAATAAAGAAGATAACAGAAATAATTCATAAGGATACCTATGAATGGTCTCGATGATGAGTCTATGTGAATCCAATGAAATATCTGACAAGATGATATCTGGGATCGCTAACCGGCACGCAAACCCAGGGTCGTCAGAAAGCGACCTAGTGAGTGATAAAATAAAGTGTAATAGTGATACCATATAATAGAAATTTAATAATCAGTAGAAATATACAATGTCATATTTTAATACCATCACTAATTAGCATGTTATCCTCGGGTCATGTCTACAGTAGTCTCATGTTTGTATATAATAAACATTGTTAACGTGATGCTGTGAACATGTAGATGAAGTATGCAACCATTCTATAGCGATGTGAGTTTACAAGAATAGTGTCTACGGGATATACAGGAACTAAAGGCATGCAAGACAAGGTATACGTGTACATGAATAGTATGTCACCACATGAAGTGTAACAAGAATCAAGTAAAGTAGTAAATGAAATCACCTAGAGGGGGGTGAATAGGTGATATGGCTAATCTAGAAACTAAATGTGGAAGCTAAAAATAATTTGCAACTACACTTAATACAACTAACGAGTGTAGCCGAATTCCGTGAAGGGCTCTGGACTAACTCCTCTTGATTCCCCTAGATAAGGGTTGAGGTGCTATATGAAGCTCTCGTGGTTAAGTATAAGTGAGGCACACAAACACAAGCCAAGCATATAATGGATATATAACAATATGAATGATGCAAGGCACAATACAAGCAAATAGATATGAATGATATGAAAGATGCACAACACAAATAAAGAGAGAGAGTGTGAGAGATAATGGATCAAACTCAAAACACAAGGATATGTTCGAGGTTCGAGCCCTAGCTCTATGTCCCCGCCTTCACCGAGAAGGATTTCTAATCCACTATCTTGTCCACCGAGGACTCCCACTAGGGAACCTCCACCGAGGAGGATTTGTACAACACGGGAGTACCGAACTCCTCTCTCAACCAACAACCTCCACGAGGCAATACAACCACAATCCACCTCTACCGAAGAGGGATAGGCCCGTAGCACAAACCAAACTCCACCTCTCACTAGAGGGAGTAAACCAACAATCTCAACCTCTACCAAAGAGGGAGCAACCAACAAGAATAAAGGTTACAAGAAGTGATCCAAAAAGACCACAAACACAATCTCTTTTCCCACAAATAAAAGATCCTATAGAATAGGATAGATGATATAGCTCAAGTGGAAAAATAGGTGTTTGGAAAACAAAACTCAAAAAATAATCTTGAGAAAACTCTTGAAGATAATAGAAATGAAGAACAAATACAAATCTCCCAAAATACTATTTTCTTTGATTTTTCCAAAAACCTAAAACAAATAAGATAAATCTTTTGACACAAAACTCTTTTGAAAACTTGTTTAAAACAATAGAGAAAGTCTGAAAATTTTGGCTCTAAAAATCTTGGTTAAAAACACCAAGTAATGGGATATTTATAGCCCCAATAAAAACTAGCTGTTAGGCTAATTTTTCAGCCTGAGACGGCTGGCGGTCGACCGCCCGGTCGACCGCCAACGGTCATATTTTTGACCGTTGGCTGACCCGATCGACCGCCCGGTTGACCGCAGAAAAAAACAGAGAGCAGAGCTCTCTGGTCCGGTCGACCGTCCCAAGTGCTAGACCAGACTGCACAGGCTGTGTACGTCGGTCGACCGCCCGGTCGACCGGCTCCTGGTTCGGTCGACAGTGCGGTTCGACCGACAGAGCTGTCAGGCACTGTTCTGGGTCAAAAAAACAGGTTTTTAAATATTCTAAAAATTACATAAAAACTTCTAAAAATCCCAAAAATAGTTTTAACATTTTGCATTGATATATAAAACATGTGATAAAAAATTTCAACTCTAATATCAAGCAATTTGAACTATTTTTGTGTCTTACAAATTTTACCAAAAACAAAAACTGTATTTTACCAAACTTGAATTTTTCAATAGGAAATCTGATTTTTCCTAAAACACATAGAAATACAAAAACATGATATTTAATTATTATGAAGCATGATGCATATGGATAGAAATCCAATATACATGAAACATATATATCATAGTTTTTGTCTTTAATTCCAAAATAATGTTTGTTAAAAATACCAAAACATAAAACACATGAATAGGTATGTCAAACTAAGTTTGTATAAGTCATGAAGCATGTATGTATATCGAACACATCTAATATACATAAAAATAAAGTAAACTTGTTTTGATCTACTATTCATGAAAACTAATATTCAAAAACATAAAACTTGTGTGTGTTGTGAACTTGTGCATATCAACTATCTAATCTTTACAACATGGATCTAAAACATAAAATTAAACTATGAATACCTAAGTCTTCTTGACGATCTTCCATCTTCAAGTCGACTCGATCCAAAACGTGATCCACGAGCGAGACAATGTATGATCTTGGTGCTCGGACTCTGGAATCACCATGTGAAAGCTTCCAAACTCCTCTTGTTGAAGCAATCACCAACTAATATCTTGCTAAATGATCTGAAATTAAAATCACAAGATATTAGTAAACATAACTACATGAGTTAATCATCATCAAAACTAGAGTGGAAGGCCTCTGGGCCAACAGTAAAGTCTACAGGTAACATGATAGTGGATAAAATATCAGGAATAGTAACAAGTACAACTACACAGTAGTATACATGTATCAGGCAAGTCATGTTATTTATAAAATAATAACAATCAGTACCACCTGGTATTTTAATCAATCTCTTCCAGTGTCCCATACCACTGGCAGTTCATACTGGAGCCCGCACTCCAGTTGAACCCAACTGGACATGGCATATGGGTACCATTATCCAAACGAGAGAGTGATCAAATAACAAGTGTTCCCGACGTCACTATTTTTTATATCATGTATGATGTTAACTGGAAACCTAATGGTCGAGGAGCTCTAGTCAGATGAGTGTATCCCGTACATACCCGGGATAACGGCCTTAAACGAGCCCCTGGCTGCTGAGACCAGAGCTACCTGCTAGGGCAAGAGCAAGAAACAATACAATACAGACGGTAGCCAGCCCTACCACGTCCCTACAGTGGGACTAACAATGGATCAGACATCCACCGACAAGACCTAGTCTCAACCGTCAAGTCTCCCCCATCCCAAGTGATATTTATTATATTTGAGCTACACAGTATATCAAGAACTAGAACAGTACATGATACAAGTATCAAGAACTAGAACGTGTATGATACAAGTAATATAATAATAGGACATGAGCTGTGTTGATATCATGATACAAGATAACGGAAAACAATATACAAGAGATGTGGGATTCTAGAGGTGGCCCCGAGGCTGAGATCCACGTGGCACTTAGTTTCACACATCGCGTATCAACAAAACTCATGTCCAGTAACGAGAATATCAATAACAAGAATATCAATAGAAGTAACGGGAAACAATAATGTAACAGGAATACATTAAAAAACACCTAGAGGGGGTGAATAGGCGTAAATGCTAATCTAAAGATCTTTTTAAAAACAAGTAGAATAAAGGATGCAACGATCACTCAAAATAAGACTAGAAGCAGAATACCTGGTGAAGGGCTCTGAACTCCTTCCTCGTGATTCCTCTAGATAAGAGTTAGAGGTGCGTATTGCAATCTTGTTGTATGAGTAATGATCGACAATGTAGCAAGAAATGAATTGGAAGCAATAATGAAGTGCACACTAGATATATCACAAGTTATAAATGAAAGGCAATAACACAAGCAAGAATTGAAGAGCAATAAAGAGCAATGAGAAAATCAATCGCAAACACAAAGTATTTATTTCGAAGCTCGAGCCACCGCTTTACTCCCCGCCTTCACCGCTGTGAAGGGTTTCCACTATCCATCGAGGAACTTTACAAGGTCTACCGAAGACCGGAGTACCGAACTCTACCAATACAATCCTCTACCGAGAGGTATCTCAACAAGAAAGAACAAGTAGCCAAGTGATCACCAAAAGGATCACAAACTTCTTACAAACTTCTCTTTACAACTTCCTTATAGAATGAGGAGGGAATTTTTGGCTCTGAAGTGTAGTAAGAAAAACAAACTCAGTTGTAAATGAAAATTGCTTACAAACACAACTGAAAAACAATAGCCAAGAAAGCACTAGAGAATTGAGAGCTTTTGAAACTTTTTCTTTCTTTTGAAAACTTGAAAACTAGGTATATTCTTGTGTTTTTGCAAGAGACCAATCCCTTCTATTTATAGGGAGAGGAGGGGATCAAAACATAATTAAATTAAGTTTATTTGGTCAAAAAATAGTCCCTAAATTATCAGAAATATCTGCCACACAAAAAGGCAACAAAATCAGAAATCACCAAAAGGGAAAGAGCCATTGGGGCAGCAGGGCCGGCAGCCCAATTGGTATATAACCGTTGGACTCGGTCGACCGGTCAGTCGACCGGCCGCAAGGAAAAAACTATTGTAACGCCCCGATCCCAAGGATACGGAGACGTTATGGCGACGCACATATGCAGGACGGAAAACCCTCACGTACGTACGCTAAGCTTCAGTACAGGAACTCACCTCCATAGTTATAAGAGTTCCAGCAGGAAATAAGTACAAGAATACCTGCAGAAAGAGGTTAGTGATAATAACAGATAGGAAAACAAGGATAAAATAGATAACAGCAATAAATTATAAAGATACCTATGAAGGGTCTCGATGAGGAGTTCCTATGTGCACAATAGGCTATCTGACAATACGATAACTCGGATCTCCAACCTGGGTACGCAAACCCAGGGTCATCAGAAATCGACCTAGTGAGTGGTAAAATGAAAGAGGCAGTAATATATACTGTAGTAATACAAGCACGATAATAATATATAATACATGATGTTGTATTAGTGATACCATATAATAAGCATATAATAAGTAGAAGAAATATATAAACATGTCATCTTTAATGCCATCACTACCTAGCATGTTATCATCGGGTCATGGCTATAGTCGTATCCAGTTTATAGTATAAATAATGTTGTCTAGTGGTGACGTGATAGAAATGAACATGCTGATGTGCAGCATACAACAGAACCATACTACGGGTTGTGCTTAAACAGTAATGATGTTGTAAGGTATAGATAAAGAAGAGCATATGCAATGCAGATTATAGATGTACATGAGTAGTGTGCCACAACAGAAAGTGTAACATGTATCAGGAAGTGAAACAATGTATACAGGTAACATGATAAGGCAAAAACGATCAGGACTAGTAACAAGTGCAACTAACCAATAAGATACATGTATCGGGCAAGTCATGTTATTTATACAATAATAACAATCAGTACCGCCTGGTATTTTAATCAATCTCTTCCAGTGTCCCATACCACTGACAGTTCATACTGGAGCCCGCACTCCAGTCGAACCCATCCGGACATGGCATACGGGTACCATTATCCAAACGAGAGAGTGATCAAATAACAAGTGTTCCCGACGTCACTATTGTGTATATCCTTTTATATTCATTGGAAACTAACTTGTCGAGGAGCTCTAGTCAGGTGGGTGTATCCCGTGCATACCCGGGACAACGGCCTTAAACAGACCCCTGGCTGCTGAGACCAGGGCCAGCCCGCTAAGGCTGTAACATGTAACGGGAACTCAATGAGCTAAAACAATAACGGGAAAAGGGAGCTCATAAGCAATAACAGACGGTAGCCAGTACTACCCGTCCCCTGCAGTGGGACAAGCAATGGATCCAGACATCCACCCGACAAGGCCTAGTCAACCGTCAAGTCTCCCCATACCCAAGTTCTCTTTATTATCTTTCACTATACAGTATATCAGGAACAAGTACAGGATATGGTACATGTAACACGATAACATAACATGAGCTCTGTTGATAGCACAAAACACGATAACGGGAAACGGGAAACAATAGATGTGGGATTCTAGAGGTGGCCCCCGTGGCTTGAATCCACGTGGCACTTAGTTCCACACATCGCATATCAACAGCTCATGTATCAAGTAACGGGAATATCAGTAACGGGAAACAATCTTGCAACAGGAAGACATGAATATACATGCAATATAAACAGTGATCCATATGACAAGAATATAGAAACAATATATACATGCGTAACAGTGATGTGTAAACAGGACATAACTGTGTACGAGCATCATGTAACGATGATAACAATAATATGAAATGCGGTATTCTGTGAATTGGTATACCCGAGTACCAGTGGAACATATATGTGTAGCAATAATCCGTGTACCATATCTGTGTATCACTAGGACATGTAATAACAGTGGTCAGTGTATAATGTAATATACCATGTCCAGTGAACTACAGTATCCGTATAATGATGATACCAGTGCATGAAATAACTATGTCTAGCATTCATGTCTAGTGACAGTGTAGTGTAAGAGAGTATCTGTGGATCAGTATACATGTAACGATAGTTATCTAACTGTGATATAATACATGAAATAATAGTGTCCAAGCATATGGTGAACAAATGGTCCGAATGTCAGTGGCTGTGTAAGTATGTTGACTGTGTCAGAGGTATATATTGCAGTATTTATTGTTATTATTAGTAAATCACCTATAGTTATCTTAAATCAGGAAGCAACTTGCAATATTATAGTTTATTCCTATTACATTGTACAAGTTATTAATTAACAGTTACACTGATTTATCATAATCAAGATTTATGACTGAAAGCAATCAATCAATTTAGGATCTCTAACTAAATACAATTTATAAAAGTAAACACTCAAAAACTAGCCATGGGAAGGTAGCTCTCTTCCCCACGATCGTAACGGATCCAGAATCGTCCAAATCGGAGTCCGGGTGCTCCAGATACCGCCCGAATACTAAAAGTAATAGAAATAGGTTAAATATGTAATAAAAAATTTCAAATGCAATTAATAAAATGTAGCAGGGGGATTTCTGTAATATTACCTTTATTGGGTTTGGATGCGGGTTTGGGCTCTTAACGGGTCGGGTTTGGATCCAATACCCAAACCCGTAACTTAAGTTTAATGGGTAAATGGGGGTTTAAGGTTAAAGGGTTAATGGGTTTAGGCAATTGGGTAATTGGGTTTAGAGAGAGAGAAAAGCGGAGCAGGGGAGAGGCCAGCGGCGCTGGCCGTTGGCACACGGCGGCGGCGCTGACTGCAGTCGGCGCGGCGCCAGGCCGCCGCCGACAGTCTGGGCCCGCGCACACAGGGAGGAGAGAGTGAGAGAACAAGAGAGGGGGAAAGGAGCTGGGTAGGGGCTGGCGGCGGCCAGCCCGCCGGCGCTGTCTCGCCGATGTCGCCTCGCCGGCGGAGGCTCCGCCCCGCCGGCGGTGATACCCAGAAAACGAGAGAAAGAGAGGGAAAGAGATAAAGAGGAAGAAGAAAGAGAAGAAAAGGAAAAAGAAAAGGAAGAAGGAGAAGAATAGGAGGGGTGGCCTCCGGTTGGGGGCGCCGACCACCGGCAGCGCGCCGGCCGTGGTGGCCCTACAGAACACAGAGAGAGAGATAAGCCTCACAGGAAGAGAGAGAAGAAGAAAGTGGGAAGTGAGATAGAGGAAAAGTTTATAAAAGGAAGGAAAGGCGGTTGGGTAGGCGGTGGAAGAGGATTCAGGAAGAAAGGAGAAGAAAAGAAAAAGAAAAGAAAAAGATAGATTAAAAATAATATTTTATTATATTTATATGGCCAATATTGGACCAGCTCCGAACAGTTCCTAAAAATTACAGAAAATAGAAAATATTACATGGAGGATGAATGTGAAATCGGATTCATGAAATAAAGTCCGATTTACAAGTTAAAAATCCTGACGTGTATTACCGACACCGGACGATACCGGTTTGGCCGAATTTTCGATAAATTCAGAAAAATCTCCAAAAATACCAATATGTAGCTAATGTGATTCTAAGACATGAGATAAAAGCAGATTCTCTAAATTTTACTCTATTGTGAATTAAAAATCGGAGAGCCGATTATCGGTGTCGGTCGACACCGACTACGGAGATTTTTCAAAATAATCCAGAAAAATTTCAGAAAATCCTGAAAAATCTAAAATATTAGAAAATGATATTTGAAACTAAAATCGGCTCAATCTAACTACCAGAAAGGTCAAATCAATATTATACGTCGTATCGCGTACTGATACTGTGATACGTACATCAGGGAGCAGGGGGTTACATTTCTCCCCACCTTACAAAAAAAATTTCGTCCTCGAAATTTCAATTCAGGTGTGAGAATAATATTTTACAGTCATGGAGCTGAATGTTACGGTCCCACGACGCTCTGCTGCGCACTCTGATATCTATAATGAATTCGGGGTGGAGAATTTATGTCGTGGACTAACGCTAAACGGATTGGAAGCAATAGGAGGAGAAGAAAAAGAAGGAAATCAGATACTAGGGTTGATAACCGTACATAAGGATGAAGTGTCAATGACATGGTATACTTGTACTTGTCGCTGGAATCCCAATTTCAGATACAGACAAGCTTGAATATGAATCTGATTGTACTGTTGGTAAGAGCCTGAGTATTGACCCAGATGGTACCCACACCAGGTGTGAACCTAGGCTCTGATACCACCATGTAACGCCCCGATCCCAAGGATACGGAGACGTTATGGCGAGCACATATGCAGGGCGGAAAACCCTCACGTATGTACGCTAAGCCTCAGTACAGGAACTCACCTCCATAGTTATATGAGTTCCAGCAGGAAATAAGTACAAGAATATCTGCAGAAAGAGGTTAGTGATAATAACAGATAGGAAAACAGGGATAAATAAGATAACAGCAATAAATCATAAAGATACCTATGAAGGATCTCGATGAGGAGTCTCCTATGTGCACAATAGACTATCTGACAATACGATAACTCGGATCTCTAACCTGGGCACGCAAATTCAGGGTCGTCAGAAAGCGACCTAGTGAGTGGTAAAATGAAGGAGTAATACAAGCACGATAATAATATATAATACATGATGTTGTATTAGTGATACCATATAATAAGCATATAATAAGCAGAAGAAATATATAAACATGTCATCTTTTAATGCCATCACTACCTAGCATGTTATCATCGGGTCATGGCTATAGTCGTATCCAGTTTATAGTATAAATAATGTTGTCTAGTGGTGACGTGATAGAAATGAACATGCTGATGTGCAGCATACAACAGAACCATACTACCGGGTTGTGCATAAACAGTAATGATGTTGTAAGGTATAAATAAAGAAGAGTATATGCAATGCAGATTATAGATGTACATGAGTAGTGTGCCACAACAGAAAGGTAACATGTATCAGGAAGTGAAACAACATATACAGGTAACATGATAAGGCATAAACGATTAGGACTAGTAACAAGTGCAACTAACCAATAAGATACATGTATCGGGCAAGTCATGTTATTTATACAATAAAACAATCAGTACCGCCTGGCATTTTAATCAATCTCTTCCAGTGTCCCATACCACTGGTACTTCATACTGGAGCCCGCACTCCAGTCGAACCCATCCGGACATGGCATAGGGGTACCATTATCCAAACGAGAGAGTGATCAAATAACAAGTGTTCCCGACGTCACTATTGTGTATATCCTTTTATTATGTTCATTGGAAACCAACTGGTCGAGGAGCTCTAGTCAGGGGGTGTATCCCGTGCATACCCGGGACAACGGCCTTAAACAGACCTGGCTGCTGAGACCAGGGCCAGCCCGCTAAGGCTGTAACATGTAACGGGAACTCAATGAGCTAAAACAATAACGGGAAACGGGGCTCATGAGCTATAACAGACGGTAGCCAGCACTACCCCGTCCCCTGCATTGGGACAAGCAATGGATTCAGACATCCACCCGACAAGACCTAGTCAACCGTCAAGTCTCCCCCATACCCAAGTTCTCTTTATTATCTTTCACTATACAGTATATCAGGAACAAGTACAGGATATGGCACATGTAACATGATAACATAACATGAGCTCTGTTGATAGCAAAAACACGATAACGGGAAACGGAAAACAATAGATGTGGGATTCTAGAGGTGGCCCCCGTGGCTTGAATCCACGTGGCACTTAGTTCCACACATCGTATATAACAGCTCATGTATCCAGTAACGGGAATATCAGTAACGGGAAACAATCGTGCAACAGGAAGACATGAAATATACATGCAATATAAACAGTGATCCATATGACAAGAATATAGAAACAATATATACATGCGTAACAGTGATGTGTAAATAGGACATAACTGTGTACCGAGCATCCATGTAACGATGATAACAATAATATGAAATGCGGTATTCTGTGAATTGGTATATCCGAGTACCAGTGGAACATATATGTGTAGTAATAATCCGCGTAACATATCTGTGTATCACTAGGACATGTAATAACAGTGGTCAGTGTATAATGTAATATACCATGTCCAGTGAACTACAGTATCCGTATAATGATGATACCAGTGCATGAAATAACGATGTCTAGCATTCATGTCTAGTGATAGTGTAGTGTAAGAGAGTATCTGTGGATCAGTATACATGTAACAATAGTTATCTAACTGTGATACAATACATGAAATAATAGTGTCCAAGCATATGGTGAACAAATGGCCCGAATGTCAGTGGCTGTGCAGGTATGTGACTGTGTCAGAGGTATATATTGCAGTATTTATTGTTATTATTAGTAAATCACCTATAGTTATCTTAAATCAGGAAGCAACTTGCAATATTATAGTTTATTCCTATTACATTGTACAAGTTATTAATTAACAGTTACACTGATTTATCCATAATCAAGATTTATGACTGAAAGTAATCAATCAATTTAGGATCTCTAACTAAATACAATTATAAAAAGTAAACACTCACAAACTAGCTATAGGAAAGTAGCTCTCTTCCCCACGATCGCAACGGATCCAGAATCGTCCAAATTGGAGTCCGGGTGCTCCAGATACCGCCGAATACTAAAAGTAATAGAAATGGGTTTAAATATGTAATAAAAATATTTCAAATGCAATTAATAAAATGTAGCAGGGGGTTTCTGTAATATTACCTTTATTGGGTTTTGGATGCGGGTTTGGGCTCTTAACGGGTCGGGTTTGGATCCAATACCCAAACCCGTAACTTAAGTTTAATGGGTAAATGGGTTTATAGGGTTAACGGGTTAATGGGTTTAGGCAATTGGGTAATTGGGTTTAAAGAGAGAGAGAAAAGCGGAGCAGGGGAGAGGCCAGCGGCGCTGGCCGTTGGCACGCGGCGGCGGCCGTGGCCGACTGCAGTGGCGGCCGACTGCAGTCGGCGACGGCACCAGGCCACCGCCGGCAGTCTGGGCCCGCGCACACAGGGAGGAGAGAGTGAGAGAACAAGAGAGGGGGAAAGGAGCAGGGCAGGGGCGGCGGCCAGCCCCGCCGGCACTGTCTCGCCGACGTCACCCCGCCGGCGGAGCCACCCCGCTGGCGGTGATACCCAGAAAACGAGAAGAGAGAGGGAAAAAGATAAAAAGGAAGAAGAAAGAGAAGAAAAGGAAAAAGGAAAGGAAGAAGGAGAAGAATAGGAGGGGTGGCCTCCGTTGGGGGCACCGACCACCGGCGGAGCGCCGGTTGGGGCACCGACCACCGGCGGAGCGCCCACAGAACACACACAGAGAGAGAGAGAGGCCTTACAGGAGAGAGAGAAGAAGAGAGTGGGATGTGAGAGAGAGGGAAAGTTTATAAAAGGAAGGAAAGGTGGTTGGGTTAGGCGTTGGAAGAGGATTCGGGAAGAAAGGAAAAGAAAAGAAAAAGGAAAGAAAAAGATAGATTAAAAATAATATTTTATTATTATTTATATTGGCCCAATATTGGACCAGCTCCGAACAGTTTCCAAAAATTACAGAAAATAGAGAATATTACATGGAGAACGAATGTGAAATCGGATTCATGAAATAAAGTCCAATTTGCAAGTTAAAAATCCTGACGTGTATTACCGACACCGGGTGATACCGGTTTTGACCCAATTTTTGATAAATTCAGAAAAATCTCCAAAAATACCAATACGTAGCTAATGTGATTCTAAGACATAGGTAAAAGCGGATTCTCCAAATTCTACTCCATTTGTGAATTAAAAATCGGAGACCCGATTATCGGTGTTGGTCGACACGACTACGGAGATTTTCAAAATAATCTAGAAAAATTCCAGAAAATCTTGAAAAATATAAAATATTAGAAAATGATATTTGAAACTGAAATCGGCTTAATCTGACTACTAGAAAGGTCAAATCAATATTATACGTCGTATCGCGTACTGATACTGTGATACGTACATCAGGGAGCAGGGGGTTACTACTACATTTTGAACTGGCGGTCGACCGACCCGGTCGACCGACAAAAAACAGAAAGCAAGCTATTCAGGTCAGTCGACCGGTCGTTCGACCGACAGACGTGCACAAACGTGCACGTCCTGGACACAGGGCGCGGTCGACCGTCGGTCGACCGGCCCGGTCGACTGCCAGGCCTGAAAACAGATTGAATAAGGAAATTTTTGGACTTGGGAAAATTTTCAAAATAATTTTGTAGGGATATATGGCTAAGTATCATGCTATAATGATAGATATACATGATATAAACAAGATATAAAATTTGTAAAAATTTGAATCGTGTATAGAAATCAAAGCATGAACTTAAATCAAATACCAAAACTAAAAACTATATTTTGAAAATGTGTGTGTGTTCTTGAGCCAATTTACCACAACCTCAAACTTAACAAACTAAGTCTTACATAGGTTCTAGGTGACTACAAAGTCTTCAAGTGGGCTCCTCCATATGTGATCTTGAAAATCTTATATCTTGAACTCGAAATGAACCGACTTGAGTCAAAATAACCTTCCTTTAGGGAAGAACACTCCATGAATCCTTAGAACCCTGAAACACACTTAAACAATAAACATGATTAGTACAAATAACTATATATGTTTTGTAATCACCAAAACTCAATAAAACGGGTGATTGTAACCTTGGGCCAACAATCTCCCCCTTTTTGATGATGACAAAACATATGAGTTATTTCAAAATATGGGAAAAGAGCTTGGAAGCTCTCCCTCAAATTATGCTATGTATAAAGAATGACTATGTATATAAATGAATGGCTATATACATAAAGCATAAAAAATATACAAACATAATGCACAAAACAAAATTCAAAATGCATAAACTTCAAAAAAAAATATAACTAACTTTTTCTCCCCATTTTGTCATACATCAAAAAAGGTAAACATTGTAAAAAAAAATTTCTTTCATAAATCTATAATACAAACATTCAACTCGCCACAAATAAATGAAAATCGAGCATAGTCTAGTGGTTTTGTAAAAATATCGGCAAGTTGAAAATCGGTAGAAACATAATCAATATCAATATCACCTTTCTCATAATGATCTCTAAAAAAGTGATACCGAATGTCAATGTGCTTAGTTTTACTATGTTTATTTGCATTTTTGGTCATATGAATTGTACTAGTATTATCACAAAATATTTTAATATGGTCAAAATGCAAATCATAATCAAGGAGAGTATGTTTCATCCAAAGAACTTGTGCACAACAAGCTCCGACTGCAACATACTCTGCCTCGGCGGTTGAAAGGGCTACCGAATTTTATTTTTTGGAAGACCAAGAAACAAGACAATTACCAAGAAATTGACATGTTCCACTTGTACTCTTCCTATTTACCCTACAACCCGCATAGTCGGCATCCGAAAAACTTGCCATTGAAAATTGGCCGGTTTTTGGATACCACAAACCCATTTCAATTGTGCCCTTAAGGTATCTAATAATGCATTTAATCGCAACTAAATAGGACTCTTTAGGACACGATTGAAAACGAACACAAAGACAAACCGAAAACATAATATCCGGCCTACTAGCCGTTAAATACAACAAGCTACCAATCATGCTACGATAAAGCTTAATGTCTACACTTTTTCCTTGTTCATCCTTGTCCAGCTTTGTGGTAGTGGCCATGGGAGTGTTGCATGTTCTAGCTCCTTCAAGCCCAAATCTCTTGATAAGTTCCTTTGTGTACTTGGCTTGATTGATGAAGATCTCATCCTTCTTTTGCTTGACTTGGAGACCAAGGAAATAGTTGAGCTCATCCATCATAGACATTTCGAATTCTTCCTTCATGCATGACTCAAAAGCTTGGCAAAGAGTTTCATTAGTATAATAAATATGATATCATCCATATAAATTTGAACAATAAGAATATCATTTTCAACATGTTTTGTAAATAAAGTAGTATCTATTTTTCCTTTCTTAAAACCATTTGAAATTAGAAATGAAGAAAGCCTTTCATACCAAGCCTAGGGGCTTGTTTAAACCATAAAGAGCTTTGTCAAGTTTGAAAATAAAATCCGGATGTGTAGGATCAACAAACCCGGGGGGTTGTTCAACGTACACCTCCTCTTCAATAAAACCATTTAAGAAAGCACTTTTAACATCCATTTGAAAAAGCTTAAAATCTTTATAAGAAGCAAATGCAAGTGTCATCTGTATGGCTTCAAGCCGTGCTACGGGTGCAAAGGTTTCTTCAAAATCGATACCTTCGATTTGAGTGTAACCTTGGGCAACTAACCTAACTTTATTCCTAATGACATTACCCGACTCATCCAACTTGTTCTTAAAGATCCACTTAGTACCAATTGTTGGTCTATCGTGGGGCCTAGGAACAAGGTGCCAAACTTGGTTGCGCTCAAATTGATTGAGCTCCTCTTGCATGGCTAGCAACCAATATGAGTCGGCCTCGGTTTCGAGGATGTTCTTGGGTTCAAAGTGTGAAATAAAAGCATAGTGTCCACAAAAATCATGAAGTTTAGCACGAGTAGTTACCCCTTGAGATAGTTCACCTAAAATAAGATCCTTGGGATGATGTGGATTGTACCTCCAATCTTTTGAAAGTTGTTGGGTAGGCTCCACTTCAACTCCTTGAATTTCATTTCCTTGAGCCTCATTTTCTTTAGTTTCATTTCCTTCATCATCCTTTGGCATGCCTTAAATAGTAGGTGAGTCCTTCAAAGTAACTTTCTCCATGTCTTCATGTAAAGAATCTATTTCTACAACATTCTTAATAAACACATTAGATTCCTCAAATTTTACATGTATTGATTCCTCAATAGTCAAAGATGACTTATTGAAGAGTCTATAAGCTTTACTAGTATTTGAGTAACCAACAAAAATTGCTTCATAAGACCTTGCATCAAATTTACCTAAGTTATCTTTTGTATTCAAAACAAAGCATTTGCATCCAAAAACTTTAAAGTAAGAAACATTTGGCTTTCTAAAAAATAGATCTCAAAAGATGTTTTTGAAGTATTTTTGCATAAGAAAACACGATTTGATATATAGCACGATGTATTAACGGCTTCGGCCCATAGATAATGAGGGAGACCATATTTATTAATCATTGTCCTAGCCATCTCTTGTAATGTCCGATTTTTTCGCTCAACTACTCCATTTTGTTATGGAGTTCTAGGACAAGATAATTCATGCTTAATTCCATGTTCTTCACAAAAGTGATAAAGGGTAGTTAATGAATTCACCTCCTCTATCACTTCTTATTCTTAAAATTGAAGAATCTTTTTCCTTTTCAACTCTTTTCTTAAAGGCTTGAAAAAATGAAAAGGCTTGATTTTGTGCTCTAAAAAGAAAACCCAAGTAAAACACGAAAAATCATCAACTAAAACAAATGCAAAACGATTCTCACTTAGACTTTGGTTTGAGTGGGACCAAACAAATCCATATGGATCAACTCCAAGGGACGTGATGTCATGATATCCTTGATTGACTTGAAAGAGGACTTAGTTTGTTTCCCAAGTTGGCACGCGTCACAAACACGGTCCTTTTCAAAGTTCAAGCAAGGAATACCTTTCACCATTTCCTTGTTGTTTAACCTAGATAGATGGTCAAAAAAAATGTGGGCTAATCTTCTATGCCACAACCAAGAGTCATCATCGAGGGCTTTCAAACAAGTAATATTGCAAGACATATTAGACATATCAATCATGTAACATTGCTTTCACGAAAACCGGAAAATATACATGTATTAGATAGTCTATCAATAACTTTACAAACTAAATTATCAAAAACAATATCAAAACCTTTATCACAAGGTTGACTAACACTCAAGAGATTATGCTTGAGGCCATCAACTAAAACAACATTTTCTATTAAAGGGGATGTACCAAGTTTAACATTACCAATACCGATGATTTTTCCCTTGGCATCATCTCCGAAGGTGACGGTGCCACCTTCATGGTATCTTGATAGGGTTGCAAAGTTGTTGATATCCCAAGTCATGTGCCTTGAGCAACCACTATCAAGATACCACAACCCTTTACGTCGTTGGGCCTTGGAAAGTACCTACATCATTTAACAAATTCATTGACTTTGGTACCCAAATTTTCTTGGGTCCTTGAAAGTTAGTATTTCGAACCCAAACATTATGACGAGATGCATTAAGTCTATCATAGCAAAACTTAACTAAGTGACCTTTACGGCCACAATATGTGCATGAAAATACTTTCCTATACATGAATGCATGATGTGTGTGGTGGAGTGTGAGCATGTTTGGGGTGTTTGGCATGATGTAAAGGTTGTGATTTATGAGCATGAGCATGAATAGCATGTGGTTGCTTTTTAAAAAACATAGCCTCAAGTCTATTCTTATCAAATTCACACTTTTTCAAAACTACTCTAATGAATCAATTTCTCTTTTAACATGGAAATCTCATTTTCATTAACTTGTGGAAACTTACCTTTGCAAGAAATCTTATAGTTATCAAAATCTTTTTGTGTAGAAACTAAAGTGGAAAGTAATTCATCTTTTTCTTTAGTAAGAAAGAAAACTTGGTGATTAAGAGATTCATTTTCAAATATTTTTTCTTAAGAAAATCATAGTTATGTGAGAGTTCTTCAAATGCTTCTCCTAGTTCATCCATAGAAAGATCACAATCAAAAGAAGTGTCGGGGGTTACCTTGCTTGTGCTTTCATTAGCCATGAAGCACATGTTGGCGGTGTCAACTTCCTCCTCGGATTCACTCTCGGAATCCCAAGTGGCCTTTGAAGCTTTCTTCTTGTAAGGCTTCTTGGAGGTGAATGGCTTGACTTTATCTGGGCATTCCGCAACAATATGACCCGGTCTTTGGCAATTGAAGCAAATAATTTTTTTCTCTTCTTTACCTTGCCATCTTCTCCTATTTTGGAATTTTGCCTTGTTATACATCCTCCGAACGTTCATAACAAGAAGTGAGAGCTCTTCATCGTCTTCGTCGGAGTATGTGGATTGACTCTTGAAGGCAATAGCTGTCTTCTTGGAGGGTGCCATTTCTTCTCTTGCTTTTCTTTCCATCTCATGGGTCTTGAGGTTCCCAATGAGACCTATAAGATCCATCTCCTCCTTGTCATGAGTTCCTTCAAGGTAGTGGCTTTGACTTCCCAAGAAGGAGGAAGAGCCCGGATGATCTTCCTTACTCTTTGGTCGTTGTCAATAGCATCACCTAGAGAAGAAAGTTCATTAGTAATCTTTGTAAATCTTGTAACCATATCATCTATGGTTTCATTTTCATTCATAGAAAAATTTTCATATTGGGAACGAAGAAGGTCTATTTTAGCCCTCTTAACTTGTGAAGTCCCCTCATGAGTGACAAGCAAGTGAGTCCAAATTCATGTGCGGATTTGCAATGAATAACTCTAGAGATATCATCATCATTAAGTGCTTGAAGCAATGCATAATGTGCCCTAGCATTAGCATCAAATTCTTTTGTCTCTATTTCGGACCAAGTGGCCTCATCACCGGTGGGTGCACTAAATGGTTTGGTCACCGCTTTTGCAACCCGGCTTCCTAGAGATTGCAAAAATACGGTCATCTTAACTTTTCATATGGGAAAGTTAAGGCCATCAAACTTTGGTGGGGTCTTAATTCCTTCGGCCATTTTACTAAGTGAATGAGTATGAAAAATGAATGTGGTGATTAGCAAATAAAGGATCTCTCTAAGGTTGTTAAGCCAAGAGCCTAGAGACCTAGCTCTGATACCAATTGAAAAACACCTAGAGGGGGGGTGAATAGGTGTAAATGCTAATCTAAAGATCTTTTTAAAACAAGATGAATAAAGGATGCAATGATCACTCAAAATAAGACTAGAAGCCGAATACCCGGTGAAGAGCTCTGAACTCCTTCCTCGAGATTCCTCTAGATAAGAGTTAGAGGTGCGTATTGCAATCTTGTTGTATGAGTAATGATCGACAATGTAGCAAGAAATGAATTGGAAGCAATAATGAAGTGCACACTAGATATATCACAAGTTATAAATGAAAGGCAATAACACAAGCAAGAATTGAAGAGCAATAAAGAGCAATGAGAAAATCAATCGCAAACACAAAGTATTTGTTTCGAAGCTCGAGCCACCGCTCTACTCCCCGCCTTCACCGCTGTGAAGGGTTTCCACTATCCATCGAGGAACTTTACAAGGTCTACCGAAGACCGGAGTACCGAACTCCACCAATACAATCCTCTACCGAAGAGGTATCTCAACAAGAAAGAACAAGTAGCCAAGTGATCACCAAAAGGATCACAAACTTCTTACAAACTTCTCTTTACAACTTCCTTATAGAATGAGGAGGGAATTTTTGGCTCTTGAAGTGTAGTAAGAAAAACAAACTCAGTTGTAAATGAAAATTGCTTACAAACAAAACTGAAAAACAATAGCCAAGAAAGCACTAGAGAATTGAGAGCTTTTGAATCTTTTTCTTTCTTTTGAAAACTTGAAAACTAGGTATATTTTTTGTGTTTTTGCAAGAGACCAATCCCTCTATTTATAGGGAGAGGAGGGGATCAAAACATAATTAAATTAAGTTTATTTGGTCAAAAAATAGTCCCCAAATTATCAGAAATATCTGCCACACAAAAAGGCAAAAAAATCAGAAATCACCAAAAGGGAAAGAGCCGTTGGGGCAGCAGGGTCGGCTATCGGTCGACCGGCAGCCCAATTGGTATATAGCCGTTGGACTCGGTCGACCGGTCGGTCGATCGGCCGCAAGGGGAAAACTACATTTTGAACTGGCGGTCGACCGACAGATGGACACAGGGCGCGGTCGACCGGTCGGTCGACCGGCCTGGCCTGGAATAGGTCCGGTCGACCGGTCCGGTCGACCGCCAGGCCTGAAAACAGATTTGAATAAGGAAATTTTCTGGACTTGAGAAAATTTTCAAAATAATTTTGTAGAGATATATGGCTAAGTATCATGCTGTAAAGATAGATATATATGATATAAACAAGATATAAAATTTGTAAAATTTGAATCGTGTATAGAAATCAAAGCATGAACTTAAATCAAATACCAAAACTAAAAACTGTATTTTGAAAATATGTGTGTGTTCTTGAGCCAATTTACCACAACCTCAAACTTTAACAAACTAAGTCTTACATAGGTTCTAGGTGACTAGAAAGTCTTCAAATGGGCTCCTCCATATGTGATCTTGAAAATCTTGTATCTTGAACCCGAAATGAACCGACTTGAGTCAAAACAACCTTCCTTTAGGGAAGAACACTTCATTAATCCTTAGAACCCTGAAACATACTTAAACAATAAACATGATTAGTACAAATAACTATATATGTTTTGTAATCATCAAAACTCAATAAAACGGGTGATTGTAACCTTGGGCCAACATACATGAGTATACATGCAACAATAAGACATGCAATATGAACGGTGATCCATATGACAAGAACAGAGAAACCATACATGCATGTGTAACAGTGATGTGCCGAGAATCCATGTAACGATGATAATAATATATGAAATGACAGTATTCCGAGAATTGGTGTATCTATATATCGGTGGGATAAGAATACGAAATATCAGTGTGACATGTCATAGTATTTGTGTAACGGTGATACATGTACATGAGATAACAGTGTCCCGTGTAACAGGATATGTAAGTCACAGTGTTCCGAGTGTATGCACACTAATGTTTAGCCTAACAAGTCTCTATGTAACAGATGGACATGAATAGCAATGCACTGCATGTAACCAACCGTGTCCGGTGTAATATGACTATATCATCTACTCGAGTGTCAAATACTTCTAATTATACTACCAATTACTATCTTATGAATACGGTAGGTACCACCAAAGTATTAAACATAATGATCTATTTTAATTATCAATTTAGTGGCTAGTTTTACTTATGAACAGTATTAACTTCGAAAATCTCGTTAACTAACCAATCATCCAGATATATCTATCTATCTATCTATTATGTTTAATTACAGGGATTTCCTAACAATGACATTTTGGTAAACAATAATTATAATGATTTACTGATAATCAAGTTTTATTAATTAGGCAATCAATCAATTTCCTAAACATGATAAAATATAATTTATAAAAGAAAAACACTCACAAACTAGTCATGAAAAGGTAGGTTTCCTTCCCACGATCGCAACGGTTCTAGAATCATCCAAATCGGAGTCCGGAGGCTCCAGATATCGCCCGAACGCTAAAAGAAATAGAAATGGATTAAATATGTAATAAAAATATATCAATTGCAAATAGCATGCATTACCAGGGGGTTTCTGTAATATTATCTTTATTTATTGGATGCAGGTTTGGGCTCTTAATGGGTCAGGTTTGGATCCAATACCCAAACCCGTAACTTCAGTATAATAGGTAAATGGGTTATTGGGTTAGAGGGCTAACGGGTTTGAGTTTAACGGGTTTATAGTGTAATGGGTAAGCGGATATTTAATTGGGTTCACACCCATTTATGGGCTGTGAACCCATAAATGCAGCAACAGCAGCTGTTGCTGCTGCCGCGCGAGCAAGCCGGCCAGCCTTGCTGGCCGGCGGCGGTCCCGGCCGCCGGCGACGCGACCGTGGGTCAGAGCGAGAGGAAGTGAGGAGAGTAAGAGAGAGAGGAATAGAGAGATGGGGAAGAGTGGGGAAGAGAGATTTACAGTTTGAAGAAAAAGGAGAATAAGAAAGAAAAGAAGAAGAAGAAGGGAAGGAAAAGAAGAAGAGAGGATGGTGGGTGTGGTGCCCGGTGGCGCGCCGGCCACCGGGGCGCACCAGCTCGCCGGCGGCCTTGCCGCCGGCGATCTACCTCCGTGGCTGGAAGAAAAACAGAGAGAGTGAGGGGAAAGAGAGAGTGAGGGGGAGAGATGCTTTTGAGTGAGAGGGGAAGAGAGATAGATTTTTGAAAGAGGAAGGGAGAGAGGGAAAGTTTATGAAGGGGGGAAGGCGGTTGGGTTTAGTGGCGGTGGAGGAAAGGTCTAGAAGAAAGGAAAAATAAGAAAGAATATAAATATTTTATTATTATTTTATTAGGCTAATAATTGACTAGCTCCGAACGGTGCCCAAAAATTACATAAATAGAAATATTACGCGAAGGGGGAATATGAAATCGGATTCTTGAAATCTTATTCGATTTGCAAGTTAAAAATCCTAGAGTGTATCGTCGATACTGGGCGACACCGGTTTGGCCCGATTTTTCATAAATTCAGAAAAATCTCCAAAAATATCATAACATAGAAAATATGATTTTAAGACACAATATGAAAGCAGATTCTCAAAATGTATCTCCATTTGAGAATTAAAAATCATAGAACCGATTATCGGTGTCGGTCGACACCGACTACGGAGATTCCAAAATAATCCAGAAAAATTCTGAAAAATCCTGAAAAATCTAAAATATTGAAAAATAATATTAAAACTAAAATTGACTCAATCTGACTACCAGAAAGGTTAAATCAACTTTGTACGTCGTATCGAGTACTGATACTGTGATACGTACATCAGGGATCAGGGGGTTACAAAGGGCGCCTGCTCTGTATTCCTCCTCTTCTTTTTTTAATCTGGCCGCATGCATGCAAGCCTTGCATGCATGCGTCCACACAGATGCATCTAAAATCCCCCCTTTTCCCCCTTTTTTAATTAAATAATACACAAAAAATTAAAAAAATCTATATACATGTAAAAATCAATAATATCATCCCTTAAACTTTTAATTCAATATATGAGACACAAATGTATTGAATAAAGGGAGGAATTATTCATGGTATTTATATATCGAGATCGAAAGATTTCTACAAATCCCGATGATCTGATAAAGAGGAGGCTCTGATACCAATTGTTAGATCTAAATTTATCTCATACAAGATCTACACATGTACTGTAAGTCTCTTTATCATGATCAAAGGGAAGGAGGGTTTTAGTCATACCTGATTCCATCACGAAGAGGATGCCGAAGGTTGCACGATCTCGAGGACGCCAGAGTTGAGGGAGAGGATTTTTCTCTCCAACCACCAAATTCTCTTCTTTATCCTTAGAGGAGATGAGAGGCCTCCAAGAGAGAGATGATTATTGTTGTTGGTGGAGAGGGAACCCTACTCATGGTATATATAGCATCAAGAAATCCTAATTCAACTCATCATAGATCTAGGCCCTTGATTTATAACACGAGTTTCACACGTGTAGATGAGTCTCACATTTTAATTTAAATATATTCATGGCTAAGTGTAATTGAAAACATGTCTAGACCCAAACTATTTAGTTTGATCAATTCTTTATTGGGTCAAACAACATAGGTTAAGTGGGCGGGTGCAAATATCCAATTGACTTGATTAGGCGCAAAATAAATTAGACTTTAAAACAAAAATAAGTCTAACATACAGATATTACTCTTAATAAGTCAAAGTCTATTCATAATTATAGTAAGAGTTTCTATTCATTTGGAGTTTCCTTATGCTAGTAATATTTGTTATTAGAGTTTGTGTAGAAGTAGAAAATTAGAAAATTTGTATTCCTTTATATAGAGCACATGATGGCTCAATTTATATGAGAATTTATTAGAGTGAATAAAATAAAATTAATATTTTTCTTTATTCATATATTTCTCTTCTCTCATTTTTTTTTCCTTTATCAAAGGTCAAACACAAAAAGGATCATATGGTCCCAATCATAAAATGATGGGTCACGGGAGTTTTGATTTCATCTTATAATGGTATTCAACTATAGCTTGTCATGTGGTAAGTGTTAGGATTTTGTCTTTTTTTTTAAGAGGAGATGTTGGTCTAAGAAGATCCAATCGAATTAGAAAAGATGATGGCTTGAAGAAAGAAGAAGCAAACCAAGAAGGGTTCGGATTAGTCGATTAATATATTATAAGTCAACTAACGCACAAGACTAGTCGACTAGTAGTTGACTAGGGCAGATACAGATGCAGAAACATAGAGGAAGTATTATACAATAGTCAACTATATAATTTATAAGTCGACTAATAGTAAGGATTAGTCGACTAATCCTTGGGATAAGTCGACTAATCGAGATATTTCCTGAAGCAGAATCAATTTCCTTTTCAGACGCAGGTTTCTTTTTTTATGAAGTACGAATAGGATTCAGTTTCTATTCAATGAAGGTTTGTTTCTAAAGAATAAGGGTGTAGAATTCTTCTAAATTAAGGAGAACAACTCCTAATAGGATTGATCAAGATTTTTAAGCATCTAATGGCCAAGATCATCTCATAGTCTAAATAGGAGTTGTATTTTAAAATATAATAAATAAAGATTATAACGCGGCATTATAAATTAATCTCAATAAAAAGAGATCAGAAGAAGTTAAGAAAGAAAGGAGAAAGGTGAAGGTGCATAGAGAGAAGGTAATATGCTTGTAATCTAGATCCAATTAAAAGAGAAAGGTGAAAACTCTTGTTGCATCAAGAGAAAGATTAGATCTTTTTATATCAAGTTTATTAATAATGCTCTCTCAGGTTCTCTTCCCGTGGACATAAAGTTTGAGTCGAATTACGTTAAATCCTCATGTTATATCTTATTACTCTTTTGTCCTGGTATTGTTAGTTTGTTTTACAACAATTTTTTTTTGCAAATATCATCGTATTACCAAGTTCCGTAAACATCGATCTCGAAAATAACAATTGGTGTTAGAACGCCAATTTGTTACGACAATCAGAACCTGAGGTCATATTATTTTCAACTTTTTCTTTTTATTTTAAATTATATGGTGTCAATAATATTTTTTTTGCCCCCTAAAATCTTCTTACTTAACTCTTCATTCACATTTTATCCCCGAGTGCCCTCTCTCGATTGTTCTTCATGTGCGTGCTACCCCTTAGATTTGGCACTGAAACCTGTTTATCTGATAACCTGATTCAAATTCGACCTAAATTTCTGGGTATAAATTCTTAAACTTATACCTGAAAATTTATCAAATCATTAAAATCAGGAGCTCCAGTGAATTTTAGTTTTGTCAGTGAGTTTGGACCCCTGAGTGGGTCCTACAAGTGGATCTTATAGTATCAATCCTAAAACCGGCCCATTTTCGCCGGTCATTTTTCGATAGACTCTTCTTTTTGAAGTCGTACCTGTAGAAATATGTATTACAAAACGCATAGCATCATAGCATTTCAAACAGAAACATAAAACACATTGAATAGAGATGTCCTTCTTTCAATTGATCAATGGCCAGGCCCACCTCTCTAAAGTCTAACTGAACCCGGAAAGTTTTGGACTACGGCCCGTGTGGGGGTGTCTAGTCCAATAGAAATTGTGGTTTTTAGGCCCTTTTAGGCTGGTCTCTGGACTGATTAAGGCCCATGAGAACTCTTGTGATGAAGATGTTCTTCTTCCTGTAAAAAACCAAAAAAAAATAAAAATGCATTCAAAAACAAAATCCTAAATGTTTTATGTTTCAGACGGTAATAGACACTATTTTTTTTTTTTCTTTTTTCATAGAAGATTGTGTCTTCAGATCTCTATATAAAAAATTGTTGGAATTAAAATGAAGAGACACACACTACTATAGCCTGATAAGAAAAGAGTTATGGGGTTGTCTGAATTTTGAAGGGGAAAAAGAAAATCCTGTTTGTAATTTTATATTTTATCAAAAATTTCACTAAAATTTCTATAGTTAGATTTATCTCTTTTCAGGTCTGTACTGCACGAAGGACTATACATGCTATAAGTTTATAATCCATATGCTCAACACCTCGAAGATCACAATCGAATTCCTTCAGAAAATGTTGTTGTTGTATTTTTCTTTAAGTACGCAAAGCGAGTAGAATGAAAACTACGGTCCTTCTCGCGTGCACTGCACATACCAGACTCAAAAAACCACAAAAAAGAGAATGATGGATGGACGGACGGCGGTTTGGATCATGTATGTGAGTTACACATGTTATAAAATGGTAAATTTTGCTAAGATATTCGGTTTCATTATTACAATAATGCTTTAAAGTCCGTTTTTTTATAACATGCGAGTGTGTGACTCACACATATGAACCAACCGAAGTTGATAAATGGGACTCTATTTTCATATCAACGAGCACATACTACGTACATTGTCAATGCCGTACGGTGAAACGTAGGTAGCACCCAGGACAGGAACCGATTCCGAGCCGACGAATCGCCGCATGCCACGTCTCCCCTCCCTTTTCCTATTACTATTCCAGCCAAATATTCAAGCTGGATTTGGCCTGTCTGTTCGAAGGAAGGGAAAGTTTATCCTTGTTTCCCCATCACAACCCCATATCATATACCTCTGCCCCTCTTGTTGCCAATCTGTGGGGATGGAGGCATAGCACCCTGTCCCATGCTCTTTGGTGTGGGACAATTTGAGAGATCCATCCTCATTATTATCATGTATAATAAATAGTTTTATTTATTGTCTACAAATCATATCATTTAATGGTTTGGGTTTTTGGAGGAAAGTGCCGCCTTTGATGTGATTTTATGATATTCACCTTTTTCAGTTAAGTGATTTGCAAACAAAAGTATCAATAGTTGAAATTTACATTTATATTATTTTCAATCCTTTGAATACGATCGAGAAGAAAGTGTGAGATAAGGGACAAAACAAGTTAGTCTGGATACTCATGATCAAATGTAACTGTGAATATCACTCTTCATTATTATCATCATATCAAAACTGTTATCATCACTGTCGTCATCATTGTTATTGTCATCACTTTATTGTCATCACTGTTATTATCACTATAACTGCGGCCTCAAATTACTCATTGTTATTATTGTCATTCTTAACACACTCATATGTATCTGCTACTGTAATTAGTTATGACATTGTTGCTGTTGCGCCATCACTCATAACCGCTATTGTTACCATTTTTCATAGCCTATTTCTATTATGCCACCACATCACAAGTTTACTTTGGATACTCATCTGTTCCTAGAACATATGCGCGAAAAAAGCTATAATCTAAAGAAATCAATTGTATCATATAAAATGCAACAGTAGTTTATTAGTTATAGTATTCATGTTATATCAAACATGATAATGTAACATTCTCGTGAATCTAATGTTTGAGAATCTGATTTCTTTAAAATAAAAATATTACATTTCATGCACCAAACACAAGCTCAAATATCTTTGAACTTATATACTGAAAATGTGCAAAATATTAGTTCCCAAGGACAACATGCTTAAACAATATCTTGATGATCAGAAACAGGTGTCCCAAAAAAAAAAAAAAAAAAAAAATCTATTCTCCCAATTTAAAACCCACCAACCAGAATGGCAGAATCACACACACAGAATCCCCCATCACAGGTGCTCTCAAGCATGCATCAAAGGATTTTCTGTCTTGTATTATTATGGGCTTGCCATGTAGCATATCTATCTACTCACACCATATCATCATCAGTTTATCACATCTCCTAATATTTATTCTATTTATGGGAACAACACACAATCCTGAAGAGGAAAGGAGTGATGATTGATGAAAAGCAGCAGAGCAGGCTAAGCCCCATGCCATTGGTCAGCATTATATATATATAGCAGCAGCAGCAGGAAAATTAGGGGGGATGCACTGTCAATCCAATGGGCTCCACCCTCATGTGAAAACACCTCCACTTGCATGCCCCCCCATCTCTCACCCTTTTGGGCCCCACTCACACGCCCAACTCACTCACTCATCAACCCTAATAAGACAAACAGCGAGCTCAAGGGTTCTCTCTCTTCCTTGAATCTTCCCCTCAGCTGACCCAAAACATCCCACCCCCAACAAATTACAGCACTGCCACTCCTCTCCCCCAACCCTCCCTATATATCTCTCCTCACAATCTCCCTCAAACCTCCTCATCGTGTTCATCTCAATCTCATCATCATCTTTCAATTTTATCTTCACAATTCATAATCACAATAATGGAAAGCAGCAGCTGCAGCATTGAGGAGCCCTGCAGCGACACCGAACACCACCCACCTCCGCCACCCGCAGAGCCTCTGCAGCGCGTCGGCAGCGGAGCCAGCGTGGTCCTGGACCCTGACACCACCGCCGCCACCGGCGTCAGCATCGAGGTCGAATCAAGAAAGCTCCCCTCGTCGCAGTACAAGGGCGTAGTCCCGCAGCCCAACGGCCGCTGGGGGGCGCAGATCTACGAGAAGCACCAGCGGGTCTGGCTCGGCACCTTCAACGAGGAAGCTGACGCGGCAAAAGCCTACGACATCGCCGCCCATCGCTTCCGCGGCCGCGAAGCCGTCACCAACTTCAGGCCCCTCTCCGAGTCCAGCGACTCCGACGTCCCGGAGCTCGACTTCCTCAACTCCCACTCCAAGGCCGAGATCGTCGACATGCTCCGCAAACACACCTACTCCGATGAGCTCCAGCAAAGCAAGCGTACATTCGCAGTGATCAACAATAATAGCAAGAAGTACAGCAGTAGCACTCTGACTATCGGATTGGCTCGGGAGCACCTGTTTGACAAGACTGTGACGCCCAGCGACGTCGGGAAGCTGAACAGGCTGGTGATCCCGAAGCAGCACGCCGAGAAGCACTTCCCGTTGCAGATCAGCGGAGGATGTAAAGGGGTGCTGCTCAACTTCGAGGATGGAGATGGGAAAGTGTGGAGATTTAGATACTCGTACTGGAACAGTAGCCAGAGCTACGTGTTGACGAAAGGATGGAGCAGGTTCGTGAAGGATAAGAGCCTGCAGGCTGGGGATGTTGTTACCTTTCAGAAGTCGAAGGGGGAGGAGGAGCAGTTGTTTATTGAGTGCAGGCCGAGGCCGAGGCCGGTGCAGGTTGTGAGGCTGTTTGGTGTCAACATTTTCAAGATGCCTGCTCAAGTTGAGATGGAGAGTGATTGGAATTCTAATGGCAAGAGGAGCAGCAGCAGGGATTTGAATCATCAACATCATCATCAGTTCTTGAAGAAACAATGTGTAGGTTCTTTGTAGTGTTTTCTGTTTTTTTGTATATGATGATCAAAGACATTAATGAATTGAAAGCAGGAAATTGTATATGCTTTGTTGACCTGGTACATTATTTGCTTTGTTCAGATATTTCTGGTTTGCAGAAATTTTTGAATTTAATGGGTTGAAAGATGAGTTTGATCTTATCCTGCTACTCATTTTGGACAATTAAAAATTTTCAATTGGTTGTTAGAGGTTGACTGCAGTGTTTTCGGGGACTTTTCCGGCTGCTTGTGGATTTGTCTTTAGATTCCGTGATAAGAAATAAGCCATTTGAAAAGGATTGCGCGTTATAACAATTACATTTTACATTTTATGATGCATCGTGACTAAAAAGAAAGTAGACTGGGCGACTTTTCAGTGCACTTGAAATCCGGTCTTAAGATTTCATAATGAGATACAGACTATTTAGAAAAGATTGTACAATATAAAAGTTATATTTTATATTTTATGGGATGCCCCGTGACTAATAAAGAAAAGTAGACCGGTCACTGATTAATCATAAACATACATTATCATATGGATAATTATAAGCTAGATCAATGTGTGATTAATGACCTTTCAGTGTACTTGACAACTGGTCTTTAGATTCCATAATGAGATATAGACTATTTGATGTACAATATAACAATTGCATTTTAAATTTTACGAGATACGTCGTGACTAATAAAAGAAAGTAGACTAGTCACTGATTAATCATAAACATACATTCTCATATGGATAATTATGAGTCAGATCAATGTGCGATTAATGACTTTTCAGTGCACTTGACAACTGATCTTTAGATTCCATAATGAATATAGACTGTTTGAAAGGGATTGTACAATATAATAGTTGCATTTTACATTTTATGAGATGCGTTGTGACTAATAAAAGGAAGTAGACTGGTCGCTGATTAATCATAAACATACATTATCATATAGATAATTATGAACCAGATCAATGTGCGATTAATGACTTTTCAGTACACTTGACAACTGGTCTTTAGATTCCATAATGAGATATACATTGTTTGAAAGGGATTGTACAATATAACAGTTGCATTTTACATTTTATGAGGTGCGTCGTGACTAATAAAAGAAAGTAGACCGGCCGCTGATTAATCATAAACATACATTATCATATGGATAATTATGAGCCAGATCAATGTGCGATTAATGACTTTTCAGTGCACTTGGCAACTGGTCTTTAGATCCATAATGAATTATAGACTGTTTGAGAGTGATTATACGGTATAACAATTGATTTTACATTTTTATGAGATGCATCGTGACTAATGAAAGAAAGTAGACTGGTTGCTGATTAATCATAAACATACATTATCATATAGATAATTATGAGCCAGATCAATGTGCGATTAATGACTTTTCAGTGCTCTTGACAACTGGTCTTTAGATTCCATAATGAGATATAGACTGTTTAAAAGGGATTGTACAATATAACAATTGCATTTTAAATTTTATGAGATGCGTTGTGGTTAATAAAAGAAAGAAGATCAGTCGCTGATAATCACAAACATACCTTATTATATAAATAATTTGAGCCAGAGCACTGTGCGATCAATGACTTTTCAATGCACTTGACAACTGGTCTTTAGATTCTATAATGAGATACAGACTGTTTAAAGAAATTGTATAATATAACAGTTACATTTTATTACATTTTAAAACTTATTTGTATTCATGAATTGCACTCATCTCAAAATAAGTCACAACTATTTACATAAAAGCATATAATTTCGGTTAATCAGCGAATTAATCTGTTACTGTTCACACTGAATAACATATCTTTTATATTTTTATATCCTAACCATTGTATTCTTTATTGACGTTGGTTTTGGTTTCATTAGGGACCTAATTTTGAATGATATGATGTGGATTTGATACACGACTCCTTTAGTTTTTCCATTGGAGGCGCCTAATTGCAACAAGAGATCTGTTAATCTCACAAGCAACTCTCATCATTTGAATTCAAACAAGGAACAACACGCAGTCAAGCAACAATCTAATCCAGCTGGAATCAACACTTGAGTTTTAAGGATCCGTGCAACAATTAGGTACACACTCTTTAAGTTAACAAAAATAATAATAATAATAGTAACTGGACACTTGGACTTGGTAAATGAGCTACCACTTGGAAAGCCAATTTTCTCTGCTGTAGTTCTATGGGTCAGGACCCCAGTGTCTCTTTATATAATTATTATTTATTTATTTTATGACTATTATTACTTTTTTCTCTACTGGTTGCCTTCAGTTTTAACTGCATGCAAGTTGAGGGAAGAGAAAGTAGAGAAGCTACAACAGCTGCCTGCTTTTAAAGACCATTGACAATTTGGTGGTTAGGGTTTGTGTGGACTTTGGGAATATCAAAGGAGAAGACAAAGTCTTCTGTTTCTATGTTTTGTTAAGAACAAAATGCATTCAATATATTGAAGAGTCACCATAACATCATGTGACATGAAGCTGTGAAGAAGATCACCTAGATGCTAGATAATCTTTCTTGCTTTAGAAACTAATAATAAGTGAGTTGGCAAATTAGTTATTAAGTGTAGAAGTGACATAAAATAGCAATCTCTTGGGAGACTTTGGACAATGGTCAATCTCTTAGCTCATAGGTTTATTCATGAACACATTAATTAGAACACAGGCTTAATTAAATTGTTAATTAATTAGTGACTAATCCTTAGTCAATTCCTTGGCCCCCCATTTTTTTCAGGTGAGGCACAAGATTAGAGGATCTCCATGTGTCCCAATAGGGCAAGTGGCTTTCAAAGAGACTGGGTCTAAATCATCATGGGCTCCAAACAAAGCTCTGTATCTTTCTTTGTTTCAAAATTATGGATGGGAAACACCACTGGCATCCTGCTCTCTTTGTCTGCAGGTGGGAAAAGGAAAGTTCAAAACATTAAATTTGTAGTGAGCCTGCAAGTCACCTGCTAATCAAGTCTGTTGACTTGATTAATGAGATATCTATTAAAATTTTAAAAAAAAAGAAATGAAAGATTGTCTGTTTTTGGCCAACTTATGACTATGCTACCATAAACATATTCCTAAAAGCTTTCAGTAAACAATCATGATTCTTCCTCCTTCATGCTTAAGGCCATTAAGATCAGAATAACATGTAGCTGCACCAATTATTTAGATTCTACAATTTTTAAATTTGGATCCTCTCATTTTAACTCGCAAGAAATAGTAGATGTTCTTTTATCCGTATCTATCAAAAATTCTCTTATTTATCATATATTTCATTGGTTTGAGATGAAAAGATGGGAGGATTGGAATTTTAACTTCTTGTTGGTACTCCTGAAGAAAATATAAGCTCCAGGTAGAAGCACCAATTTGAAATTAATCGGGCAATATCTACATTTTTAATATTGTAGTCTATTTTCTACTGGATTATTATGTAGAACATATTATTACAGTTTTACAAATCTGCAGTTTGACCACTGAAGAGCAAAATTACTCTGTACATGCTGTTTTGGCAAAACTTTTTTGCTCTGATCAACTAATGACAATCGAGAGAAACAAAAGTATCTCATAAAAATTCCACTGGAAAAGGAGAAATTTTGTGTTTCCTTACCTAAGTCTGATTTTGTTTGATTAGGAGTCTTTATCAATCTTGAATTTAATTTAACAAGATTCTGATTAGAAATCCTTTCACGTTTTTAGTTGGTATCACCTAGTACTATAAATCTTTTCGCATGATTATAATCTTCACATCTAATCATTCACACTTCTGTTGTATGCTAGATTATTGTTAGTTTGAGGTTGCTTTGTGTTTTTAGAGGGAATGATGCTCTATTTATTGAGATCTCATGCTTATCAAGCAAGACATCATACACGCTTACTGAGTATATTCCTTCACTTTGATGCTTTAATTCACACGTAATTTAGGCATCTCTTACAGACCAAGATCTTGATAAGCCTCATCTAAATCTCATGTTCACACTTCTTTTATGTACTAAAACATAATTGGAGGCTTTTGTTAGCATTTAAAAAGGAATATTTGTTACTATGATGAGCTAGGTGCATATCTTTCTAGTGCTTCTCTACTCAAAATGTACTCATGTCACTCTCTCTTCATTCAAAGTTCTCATTATAAACTCCATCAACTCCTCATTCGTCTAATGCAATTTTTTAGTTCAAGTTCAGTTCATCTGAATCAAATTTGGATAACTAGCAAGCTCATCATTTTATTTAAGAAAAAACAAGTTGTTTATACCAACTTGCTGGTGACATTCACCTAACTTCCATCAGTGTGAAAAATGAAGGGACTTTTGCTTTGGTACATGCCGAAAGTGACATGATATCTTAACTTTTTTTTTGGGGGGGGGGGGGGGGGGGGGGGGGGGGGGTTCGTTATTCACGCGTACCACATATGTTGCAGAAAATTATACATGTGCTTACCTTACCAATCATTTTTCACATATATAGAATGATTAAGGAACTAGAATCGCGTATTTATATGTACACATCTGATGATTTAGCAATTGCTACATGATAAATATTGGATAGATTCTAAATATGATTTTAAGCATAACACTCCATTTTAAAATTTCTTCAAGAACAGTATATTACATAAAATAATAAAAGTTACAATTATTGGGCTAATATCTGATGGTATGGGCAAATAAAATGAGTTGACATGTGTTTCATCAGACTACATTGTTACCGATAACTATCGATCATTAATCAACATTATGAATGAGGAAACATGCCATTTTTTCCTTATTTGTTCGCTTTTTATATATGTATATATACAGAGAGAGATTTGTGTCATTCTGAAAGAATTTGGGGCTGAATTTTTCTCACTCAAATACAACATTACGACATCCGAATGTAAGATCCACTGTGTTGAAGTTGATTTACATTATTTCAAGTAACTAAAAATTAAAAAAAAAATGTAATTTGAATATTTTTGCTCATCCATCAAGTAGATACAAAATGAACGGTCAAAATACAAGATGGGAAACATTATTCAAAATACTTGATTTTTGATTTTTAGTTACTTTAAATAATATAAGTCACTTCAACAGAGTGGATCTTGAATTTAAATGTTGGATGTTGGTATTTAAAAATACTTGATAAGGAGAGGACTGTGAGCTAGGAAATTCATTGCACCTCTTATTTCTCTTGGGTAATGGAAAGAAGAGATCTACATACATTGATTTTATTTTTTTAAGCATCTTTTCATATGAAGAAATGCACTTAATAAATTTAAATAAATCATACAAAAATATAAATTTTATATAAGTTTGATTTGTAATAGAGTACATTAAAAAGATGATACGATTTATCATGAATTAGTTCTTTAATGAAGATATCTTATCGAGCCCGAGTGATTATTAAGTACTAATCAAATGAGAACATGCCATTTATAATTTAATTGAATCAAACTTTTTGTCTATTTTTCCTCTTAGAGTTTTTTTTTTTTTTTTTTAAATATTGATCGAAGCTGAGACTTTGAACCGTGAAAAACTCTGCATCTCACTCTCATTCTTTATGTGTGATGCCTGATTCTTAGTGGTACATAGGGTCTGTTTGGATTTAAGGAATTGGTGTGAAGTGAGGAAGTAGGAAGTAAGATTTATTTCCTTTAGGAAAAAGAGAAATGAGTAGTAAGTTTTCTGGTGTTTGGATGATTGTTGGGAAGTGTGGTTTGGAAAATGTTTTGTCGTTTCCGGTGTTTGGATGGTAATGAAAAGTGGAAGTGAAAAAGTTGACCACAAAGTTGACCGCAAAATAATATTAAAATAAAAATTAATTAAGAAAAATAAAAAATAGATTGTAATTAGAATGCAAGTGAGATTACATGACCAAAAAATTAATGTTTTATGCTATAACTTATTATAAATGAGATTTACATGACCACAAAATTAACTGTAGCACTCAGGAAGTGAGAAAATGGTTGTGTAAAAGAGAGATGAAAAAGGGAAATGGGGGTTTTTATTTTCCTTTTCCGGTGTTTGGATAGATAGGGAAATGAGCAATTATACTTCCCCACTTCCTCACTTCACACCAATTCCTTACATCCAAACACGCCCATAGTGAAGCACAAGTCCTGATCCAAAAAGCCTTTTAATCAAACCACGTGGATTCCCATGGGCCCTAAAATGATCAAATCTATTTGATGCAAGAATAATAACAATCTAATTCGAAGTAAAAAATATTTATTTCCCCATTTATGACGTGGCCACATGACCTAAGACTGGCCAGATATTTTGTTGAATATTTTTTTCATAACAAAAAATTTTGTTAGGCCCAAAGAAATAAATAAATGTGCACACCTCTTTTTCTCTTTGTTGCCCCATCAGCCCACTTGGCCCAGTGGGAAACTCCCCAGCCTCTGTATCAGGATAACATATAATATTTATTTATTATCATTATCTGCTTGTTTGAGAGATTTGATTCTCTCTGTATATTTATTTATTAATATTATTATTTTGTGGTTTGCTCTGATTTGAGTTTGGTCGGTGGGCAGAGGAATGGATGAGGGCTGACTCCAAGTTTTGGCACGTTTTTTGTTTCCATGTTGTTTTTTGTCTCGTCATAAAACCCTTCAAACATCACCTTGCATCACCCATGCCACCACTTCTAAAGACTCGGAAGGCCAAGAGAGTGAAATAGTTCAATTTTTTGTATACCTAAAATCATTCTCATGCCTATCGATGTGGGACTATTTGTTTGACCCAAATTTCAAATATTAAAAAAACTAAAGGATGATTAGATCCAACATTACCTGCAACAAATCAATACTATCATAATCCTTCTAGTTGGAGACTAAAAACCAAAGGGGTAAAAAAGAAAAGAGAAAAGAAAAAAAAAAATGAAATATCTTAGATGTATATACCTTTCAAGATTGAGTCCGTCAACTTATTAACATTGAAAGTCAGGCATTATATATGTCGACAATAAATTACTGACGTGCAAAGACTTCACAGAAAATGGACAAATTGGCCTACCAAAATATTCAAACTGTCGTTATAATTTTTCGTGATGCGCATAAGTGCCCTAAAAATTCTTGGCCGTGACGGCAGATTCCGTTTATGTCTCGTGTCCGATTTATATATATACACGTTGGCTTTTGTGCCACTTATGGTTATGTTTGATCGTGGAAGCTCATATTAGTCTTGGGTCGTCGTAAATATTGTTAAGATTTGTTAACGCTATATAAAAATCTTTTGAGATATAAGAGTTATTGTTGCTCTCATTGTATGGAAATGAGAGAGAGATATGAAATAGCGTGCGAGAGAAATGATGAGATTAGAGAGATAAGAGTTCTCTCTTCTAATCTTTGTAATTGTTTCTCTTATAGTAAATCTCTCTTGCATTGATGTCCCCGTGGAGTAGATCATAGTTAGCCGAATCACGTAAAAAATTGATCTTCTTTTGTGTGTTATAATCTGTATTTTGTGTGCTTGGAGTTATCTCGCGGCTTGTCAAAATCGGAATCGGAGTGGCTCTCGTGTCCAACATCGTCGACATAATTATCTCGCAATTAAAAATTAGATAAGTAATGAGAAATAAAATAAAATAAAATAAAATAAGATCTATTACTTTATACATATATAATTTGTGGCAGCTGCTGCTTTGTAAAAGATGACTTATCCACACGATTGTTAGCCTGATAAGGCTCTGAAATTGTCCAGCTCATCTTTCCTGCCAGTTGCATGCAAGTGGTTCAGCCTTTAAAGCGTGCAAAATTTCAGACAAAGGCCAAAGAGAAGAGAAACCTGCCATAGGAAATAAAATTATTAATCACATAAATATGAACTCTTTGAGATAATATATATATATATATTTGGGTCCTTCTAAAAGAATTTGGGTCCGTAATCCTTCTCACTCAAATATAATCGTCCGATATTTGAATACAATATTCACTCCATTAAAGTTGATCTATATTATTTTAAGTGTTTATAAACTAAAAATCACGTGCTTTGAATACTTTTTGTTCATCCATCAAGCGTCGCAAAATGAACGATTGAAAGTAGTGAGTTGGTTAGTTCTATGTCTTTAGACATACAAATTTTTTATTCAGCGATTTGATTATGATCTAAATATTTAAAAACCCTTACAAATCATTTTTTAGTTTTCAAATGTTCTACACCGTTAAACTAACCAACTCACAATTTAGGCTGTCTGTTTTTCTCCTACTTGATGTATAAACAAAAAATATTCAAAACACTTGATTTTTGGTTATATATACTTGAAATAATATAAATCAACTTCAACGGAGTAGATTTTATATTCAAATGTCGGGTGTTGGTATTTGTGTGGAAATGATTCGATCTCAAATCCTTCCGGAATGACTGAATGCATGCGTCAGTTTTTGAGCTGTCCCCTTAGCTAACATCATAACATCTTTGCCACTTGCTGCATGTTTCAAGATTAGGTTTTTTGATCGTATCGTTTTTGTTGGATTCCAGAATTTGTCAGAGTAGTCAAAAATTTATAGATTGTCACCAACAAAATTTACAAAACTGCGCCAATAATTTCAAAACGTTATAATTTGCATCGGGCTCTTTTTTCGTGTTATCAGGTGCATTGTATATGACACTGGCAGCCTAATGGACCGGGCTTAGAGTCCATTGGGTCAGGCCACACAAGAATGAATAGGGGGTGTTCACTCGTACTCGGCCGAAACCCATTGAAGCCCGTGAGTCGAATTTATGGGCCTAATAATCACTCCAAAATGCCCAATAATTAACACATGAAACCTCGGCTTTATTTGTCATGTGAAAAAGGCTTTGATCCCTGTGAGATATAATTTACACACAGAAGAGGAAAACTATATTACAGTTTTTTTTTTTTTTTTTTTTTGGGACATTTGATATCCTCCTGTTTGTATTCAAAATCTAACCACAATATGCTAAATTATTCATCAACAAATAACAAAGTGGATCAGTGAATACATATGGCTTGATAGAAGATAATCACAACAGTTAATCCGAGAGCATCACTGCTCGTAGAATACAATGTCACAATATCGAAAGACCGTCTTCTCTTACTAATGTCAAATTTATGATAGGCCTACTTTGGGCTTTTATATGGGCCGGAGTCAGGCCGCAAATGAGTCTCAGATCGAATCGTAAATTTTTTTAAAATACAAAAAACTATTATAAACTTTCTCCTGATTTTTTTGAAAAAAAAAAACTATTGTCAATAGGATGTTAAGTTAAAGGCACATATCATGTGGCCACTTTATGACCGTTATATTTTTTATTCCTGAAATAAAAGTTTATCTTTTTAAAAAATAAATTGTCGGGGTTAATTTTAAATTTTGTTCTTTTAAACTTTATTGTTAACATATCGTGATATTTTTTTAAAACTGACTAAATTATGACAGATTTATATATTTTTTAAAGTTCATGATAGTTTTTTAAAAACCATGAGAAATTCATGATAGTTTTTTGTAGTTTAACTTCACAAAAAAAATACTGAGTTTAACCCAAAGCTGACCCAAAAAATTGACCCCACTGAAGGAAATTGTCACAAGGCATATTAAAACTCAGATTATTCTTGAAGATGCTATTTACAATACAATGTCAAAAGTCATGAATCATTTTTGTTTCCAGGACGAGAGAAACTCTTATGATTGAATCCAAACAATAATCCCATACACTTCAAGTAGGTTCTTCCATGCACAGGTGTCCTTAAAATTCTAAAATCAAGATGAGGCTTCGCACATATTCGCTTTCGAATATCTCGTTTATAGTTGCTCCTCACTGTCTATGTGCGCTATTTAAACCAATGAGAGCAGTCAATCGATCCACGTGTCCTTCTCTAGACTATAAAATATCAATCCACGTGTCCTTCTTCAATAAGTTTGACACTCAAATTTTATTTATTTTGACTTTTTATCTCAATATAATCCATGCATATCACCTTGCCAACGAGGGGAAAAAAAAGAAAAAAGGGCACGTGCCCTCGGCCTTGTCTGAAAATTAATCTTGACTCTTAGTTTGAGTCTCTTCGTTCTAAAGGTGCTTTAAGAAAATTATTGAGTTATGTCATTAGTGATAACTAATAACCAAGGGGCTTTTCTGCAAAATATCCCTATGTTTTAGTTTAGGTTTTTTATCTCGTTTATTCTGACGTGGCGCACCGAACCGACCTTCGACGGTACGCGTTGTCAGGTCCGTCGCGTCCGCACGAAGCAAAGTTCTAATAATCAAATGAGTAAAAATAAATAAAAATTAGAAATAGAAAAACTTCTATTTTCTGACAAAAAAAAAAAAAAAAAAAAAATCGCCCAAGAAAAACAGTCCAAAGAGAGAAACAAAAGGCCTCTTTTTTCTCTCTAGTTTCGTCTCGTTCTCGTTCACCTCCCCATTTTCTCTCTCGTTTCTGTCGTTGTTTCGGTTGGCGATCCGATCCGATCCGATTATGCTGGAGCGATTCGTCGACAATGTCCTCGCCGTCACGAAAGAGTCAGCTCCATCTCCTTTTTCTCTCTCTTTTATTCTCTGATTAAAACTGAGAACATTCGATGTTATAAATTGAATCCTGCGTTTTTGGAATTTTGTTTTTCTGATGTTGCTCATGGAGTGCGTTTTGTTTGAATTTTTACAAACGAGGTGCGTGATCTTGCTAGTGTTGATTATAGATTAAGTTATCGGATAAAGTGGTTGCAAAAGATTATTTTTTCCCGTATTACCTGGAGGCAAAGAGATAGAGAAGAAATTTTGCGTGGAATTGAATTGGGGGTGGTGTTGCTTAAATAGTAGTTTTTTTTTAATTTTCTTAAAATGTAAGGATTCTAATAGGAATGATAATTTCTTAAGGGTTAGGTGATACAAAGGACAGGATTGAATGAGTGCATCAGAATCTTCTTGTGGCAGACGAGGATGAAATGGTATTTATCATGATCATTGCCATTATCGAAGTATTTTCCCATAAAAATTGGGTCGTATTTGGGGTGGGAGTCGATGTTGAGAAGGCAAATTTGACAACAAGTGATAGCCGACTGCCAATTTAAGGTCACTATCTGAGAAAAGAAGGATTATTTTGTAAACCCTCATTCGAGAGTTGGCATGTAGGAAAAATCCAAGCTTATTGCTTTTTGTAGTTTAAAGCTCTTGTACCTGCAGAACTGGACTCTGAAATGGAGAAAAGGTTGGTACTCCTCTGGTAGAAGAAATTGTCATGAGTGTTGGAGTATAAAGTCAGAGGATAGCTTGTGCGAGACTAATATGTCATTTTAGGATGTATGACGAATCTTTGTTCGAGCTTTTTGTAGTGCTTGTAACAATGGGAATTGTTGGATCTGTTAGCTGAATGAGAATCTGGTAGACTTTAGATGAACATGTAGAATTTATGATATACTAATCATGGAGGAGAGGATTAAAATTACCTCAGCGGAAGCAGTGGTGGTAGACTCAATCCCGCTTTTTGTCGTCATCTCGATCCTTGACGGTTGGTGGACGCTTCAAGAACGCCCCCCCCCCTGAATTCACAGTTTAAATACCCCAATGGAAACTCCTTGTGAAATGAGGGAGAGGAGATGAGGATTCTTTTGGGTGGAAGAAGAACAAATTACTAATTCTAGTTCTCGTAGGATTATATACATTTTAGGAGATAGAGGTGTAATCCTCATATAAAACCAACAACAACTAACAAGATCATAAGAGATAGTGTTGTGACCAACAACAACTAACAAGATTTCAAATCAAGATTATCTTATCTTATCCTCATGAGATCTTTTCTCAATCCTTATTGGGTTTAGCTCACTATGGGCGCCCAATAGAGTCCTGACGCACCCCGCGGGCCTTTTATTCCAACATCTCCCACTTGCACATAATGGCAAAAACATGCATTCTCACTGATAATCCACCAAAGGGTATTTCATTCATACTTAGTAAGTGAACCGTGGTGACAGTCAAGCCACCTGCAAGAAAATTTTGAGAGAACGATGTCAAATCTTACAAGACAAGCATTGAACATCTGTAAAAGGGTTTCGTCATGCCCTATACCCATTTAGTCACATCCTATTTGGCACATCCAATCCCTCAAATTTTGGAGTTATGCCAAATACTTTATTTTATGTTTACAGTTGTGATGCAGGTTCCATAGCGACATAACTTGCTAGCAGTAAATCATAAAACACGAATGTTACTAAATAGTCTTTTTTCGCCCTCATATTACTTAACTTTGATACAGTTGCTTTCCTAATGATGTCCTATTAGGCCGAATCAATCTATGACCATTGGAAATACGTCAAATTAGTATTTACTGCACCTCCACTTTATAATACAGTCAAAAGTCACATAGGACAGAAATAAAATGTGATCAATTATATCGATCCTTAAGGACTTACACAAATAAAAAAGTAGGGATTATTAGTTCATTTCTTTATATTGGTCGCTAAGCACATGTAGTATGAAATACATGCTACGGTAGGGTTCTTTTTAAGTAAAAAGTGTCACATTCTGATGCTGTATAGATCTTAGTTAAGTCACTACACATCGTCTTACTCGAATCTTTTACCTGCTTGCTCTCCTCAGCGCCTAGTTAAGGTTTCACATCTGGCTTTTCACAGATCACATGGTTTGTGGCACCTAATCATACATGTGTAGTCTTTAGAAGACTATATCTTGGCTTCAACCAAGACGATATATTTATCAAATTGGTTCAGCTTGCTACATTTGCGCCATGAACTAAATACGTCTCATCATTACTCGCTTTCTATGTGCCAAAGGCAATCACTTGTGTGAGCAAGTCGATCTTTGCCTATTGACATACTCATCCTATGAAATCCTATTTATAGCTAATGTGTGTGCACATAGTCAAAAATGCTTTATTCAATAATAATATCCATGAAATAAATGTCTAAATCAAATGATCTACTGAAACATACAAATCACAATCTACGAAGGTCTAAACTCTTGACATTAGCCTAATAAACATGATGACTTATCGACTTAGTCAAAGGATCAACAACCATGCGATTTGTAGAAATATGTCTCAGTCCTTTCGCACAATCATGTGGCTGACGAAATGGTCTTATGTCTATGTATTTGGCTTTCCCATGATACTTGGGGTCCTTAGAGTAGGCAATATCAGCTGAATTGTCGCAATATATAGTGACATGCTTCTCAGCACTTGTGACAATGCCAAACTCTCAAAGGAATCTTCTCAACCAAATACCCTCCTGGACAGCTGCGAAACCAGCAACGTATTCTACCTCCATAGTAGACAATGCAACACAGGTTTGCTTCTTGCTGCACCATGTAATGGCCTTGTCATTGAGCAAGAAGACATAACCTGAAGTAGACTTGCACTCATCAGGGTCACCACCCTAGTCGGCATCGCTGTAACCAACATGCGCAAGTATGGTGCTTGATAGCATAACATGTAGTCTGCTGTCCCTTTAAGGTATCTGAATATTCGTTTCACTGCTTTTTAATGAGCAAAGACAAGATTTGCTTAGAACCGACTGACAAGGCCAACACGTGGCAAATGTCTGACCAAGTACACATCACAGCGTATATTAGGCTTCCAACAACGTTTGAATAGGGAACACGGGCTATCTTCTTTTTTCCTCTAAAGTCTGATAACTCATGCTAAAACTCAATGTACTACCCTTCTCGACAAGAGTGTTAACAAGCTTACATATGATCGAGTACTTTTTAATGTGTTTCTTGAGACAAACCGAGATGTCTCCTAGAACGGTCTCTTAGGATCTTAACTCCGAGCAATAACTTGCTTCACCCATGTTCTTCATCTCAAACTTTGAGGACAGTCAGTCCTGTGTGGCAATAATCATCTTCTTGTCATTTTCAGCTAAAAGTATGTCGTCTACATACAAAGAGAGAATTAAAAAATTACCCTTGGACCGTTTAACATACACACGATGGTCTTCCTCAATCATCCAAACCCGTTAGAAGTAACGGCTCGATGAAATTTGAAATACCATTTTCTAGATGATTGCTTCAAGTCATAGATAGATTGTAAGAGCTTGCAAACTTTGCGCGCTTCCTCGTTTCGCTACAAAGCCAACATGTTGATCCATGTATATCTCCTCATCTAGTTCTCTATTGAGAAATGCAGTCTTAATGTCAATTTGGTAAAGTTTTAAATCCAAATGAGTGACAATACCTAGAATTAGGAGAATGGAGACAAACCTTACTGCCGGTGAAAAGGTTTCTTCATAGTCAATACTTTCTCTTTGGTATATTGCCATGAGTCGAGCTTTGTATCTTTTGATGGAACCATCTGCATTGCGTTTGACTTTCAAAACCCATTTGTTTTCGATAGTCCTACGCCCATGTGGAAGATCTATCAAGTCTCAGACTTGATTCTTTCTCATGGATTCAATCTTATCTTGCATAGCAAGTTTTCATTCCTCAAAAGTTGGGGATTTCATGGCCTCTTGATAGTTTTTAGGCTCATCTGCCTCCCGCGGAGCACACATAAAGTTCCCCCTCAATTTCAAAGTGACGACGAGCGATGTTTCCATGTTGGCTTCTACACAAGTGTAGCTTCGGTATCAGTTCCTAATGGTACATTCCCACTCGAAGGTACACCCTACTAGACAGCAAGTCGCTCTCATCTTCCTGTGTAGGATTAGGAGTGCCTTCCTGTGACTCGTCCACTTCAAAAAAATCTATAAATGTCATCGATATCTCATTTTCTTGGAAATTTCCCTTCCATGAAAACCACATCTCGTGACTCAATTTCGGTAATTGTTTCATCTGACTGTTCACCAAGCATCACATATCCTTTGGATTCATCATAGTATCTAATGAATATGCGCTTATTTGCTCTAGTGCCAAGTTTTTCATTTCTATGAGTTAATGTGAAAATAGTCGGCTGCCCCTTATAGGCGCATGTAGCTTAAGTCAGGCCTTCTGCGTGTTCAAAGTTCATATTACGTTGTTGAAATCGATTTGGAGGGCACACGGTTAAGGATGTAGGCCGCTGTTAACAAAGCATGCCCCCAGAAGGACATTGGGAGGTGGCATGCGCTGTCATCGACCAACCATGTCTAAGAGAGTACGATTTCGTCTCTCCGCTACACCATTTTGTTGCAGAGTGTAAGAAATCTTCAACTGTCTTTTAATCCCTTTTTCATTACAGAGTTGCTTAAACATCTCAGACAAATACTCACCTCCTCAAACGAACAGCTTTCACTGTTCCATTATTCTGATTCTCAACAAAACTCAAGTAACGTTTAAAGCATCTAATGCTTCTGACTTATGGGAGATCAGAAAAATATGGCTATAGTATAATTATTTATAAATGTAATGAAATAAGTGGCACTATGCCGTGCCCTCACACTCATTAGCCCACAGATGTCAGAATTTATTAATTCAAGCGGTGAAGATGCCCTTATGGCTTTGCCAAATGTCTTAGTCGACTTGTCTGATAAATAATGTTCCAAGTTGACAAACTAACTTTAGCGATCTGGCCTAATAGGCCTTCTCGAGCTAACTTATTCATCTTTCTTGACCAATATGGCCAAGTCTAGCATGCCAAGTAACAAAATTATCCGTAGTAGTCAAAAAGAAATTAGAATCATTATTTGAATAACAAATATCCAAAACAAATAAATCATTACTAATAAAGCCACTACCATAAAAAGTGCTTTCACAGAATATTCGTACACCATTATTTTCGAAAGACAAATAAAAGTTTTGCCTAAGTAAAGCAGTAATTGATAACAAGTTTCGTCGAACATCAAAAGTATAAAGGACATCATGGATTAACAATGCGCGTCCTTCGCTCAAGTCTAACTTGTAGGTACACATACCCAACACATCCACGCTATCACCATTTCCCATGAAGAGAACCTTGTACCCGACGGTATTCGACGATACTCTAGGAACCCAAGTTCGGTTGCTCCTGAATTAACAATTCAATCAGAAGATGAATGAGCTATCATGACATGGCTAGTAAAAAAAATAAAGCGAGAACTCAAATTAGGGAGTACCTTTTTCGGCTCAGTGCAATTACGAGCGAATTGTCCTTTCTTGCCACTGTTAAAGCATGTTGTGCTAGTTTTGCCCTTCTTGCCACCACGCTTGCTTCTCTTACGCCTGGTAGCATTAACCTTCTGAGGCGCAGGTTCAAGATTCCAATTCTTTCCGCCTTGGTTGTTCTTGCGTTTCAGCTTAGATGGTTTGCGCGAATCAGACTCAGCAGTATAAGACGAGTCATTAGCCTTAGCCGCTTCTAAGCGCTCTGCTTCAAGCTCCAAATGACACGAAAGATCATCAAATCCTTTAATATTCTCATTGTGCGTCATGTTAAGTCTCATTTGCTCCCAAGTGTCAGGCAAAGAACAGATGCCAGCTTGGACTTGCTGCTCATCACTCAAGTTGTTTCCAACTACTTTGAGTTTGCGAATCATGGATGACATCTGCGTAAGATTTTGCTTCATATTCCTCTTTGGGCACATTTTATGAGAGTCAAACTTGAGAGAACGCGCGCAGTCTCAGAGCATAGGTTTCACCAAACTTGAGTTTCAAGACATTCTATATTCTGCGAACAATCTTAATAAGTTTTCGAACGCGCTGATCAAATCATTGTGCATGCTGCTCATCATAACAAAGCGCGCACAGCGATCTTTCTTAGCCCATTTTGCATAGGCCTCAGCATCGCATCGGTGTTGTGGACCGCTGCCCTTCTCTGGGGGCACATCCATGGATTGTGTTAGGGTTTCCAAAACCTTTTGCTCATCGAGGAAATATTGGACCTTGTGGTGCCATATGTCATAATTGTTACCGTTCAGTTTCTCTCTCTTGTTCTCCTTTGTTCAAGTCAGCAATGATATTCTTGGATGTTATCTTTGATGCGCAAAAAGAGGATATTATCATTTGGCACACACATATAATTATTATTTTGCAAGCAAACGTCCTAATTTAAAACTAACATTTCATACATGATACAAAAACGAAAGATCGTCAAACTCAAAATCATTATTTATATCAAATTTTTATTATCAGTTTAAATTAAATGTTGCGCAAAATATGCATAGGAGTTTAAAACAAATCTCAACTATATTCCCACTCAAATAAAGTATACTAAGAATATTTAGTGATGCACATCTAACATATTAAGCATGTCAAAAATTTTCATTATAAATCATCAAACATGATATATGGCAAATTTTCTTAATACAATTAGGATGCTATATGTGCGATGAGTGGAGCTAATTATCATCTAAAATGAGAATAAAAACCTAAAAATTATTTTGTGCCAAAAACAATTATTATAAGGCTGCTTCAAACCCGAGCGTAGCCCAGAGAGTAGTCCTCCATGATCCGCCACCCAGAATCCCGCAGAGATGTGTCACCGGCGACAGCGTCGCTCGTGGGTGCTTCCTGCCGTGGCAGCGCTGCCGTGGGCACTGACAGTCACGGTGACAGCGCCCCCGTGGGCGTTGAGCTCCCCTGTAAAGGCAGCGCCCACGGGGGCGCTGCCAGCCAGCCGCGGCAGTTGCAGCAGCACCTTAGAGGCGCTGCCAGTTGCGACAACGCTCCTGATGGCATCGCCATCCAACCGCTGCAGCGCCCCAGGGGCCCTGATCTTGTCTAAGGGAGATGAACTCCCTAAGTTCGCTCAAAGAGGTGAACCTCTTTGATTCGCTCAAGGGAGATGAACTCCCTAGATTTGCCTAAGGAGGCGAACCCTTTTGATTTGCTCAAAGGAGATGAACTCTCTAGATTTGTACAAGAGAGGCGAACTCCCTAAGTTCGTACAAGGGAATTGAACTCCCTGAGATCACTGAAGTACGACATAGGAGGCAAAATCCCTAAAATGACCAGCATTGGAGGCGGGCTGCGGTGGCTGAGTGGATCGCAAAAAAAAGATAGGAAGTCTATCATAATCAATACTCGATTTTCGCAATCCATGATGAATAAGGAACATATAAATCGGACAGAAAAAAATGAATCAAGAAAAATCAATTTTTATTCAATCAACCCACAATCTAAATTCCACAAGCATGATCTTTGGATTTATCAATTAAAAAACAACTAAATTAATTAATTGATCTAGCATGAACCCTAAAGATCATGATTGCTCTGATACCAATGTAGAATTTAAGATGTACTAATCATGAAGGAGAGGGATTAGGATTACCTTAGCGAAAATAACAACAGTAGTTGACTCAATCTCGCTCCTTTTCGTCTCGATCCTCGACGATTGGTGGATGCTTCAAGAGCAGCCACCCTTGAATCCACAGTTGAAGTACCCCAATGGAAATTTCTTGTGAAATGATGGAGAGGAGATGAGGATTCTTTTGGGTGGAAGAAGAACAAATTACTAATTCTAGTTCTTATAGGATTATATAGATATTAGGAGATAGAGTTGTGATCCTCATCTACAACCAATAACAACTAACAAGATCATAAGAGATAGAGTTGTAACCAACAACAACTGACAAGATCAAGATCAATCTTGATTTGAATTTCTAATCAAGATTATTTTATCTTATCCTCATGAGATCTTTTATCGATTCTTATTGGGTCTATCCCACTATGTGCCTAATAGAGTCCTGTCCCACCCCGCGGGCCTTTTATTCCAACAATACATACATGATGACATATATTGTGAAACTGAAACATAAACAGCATATGCCAATACTTGACTGTACTTCCCCATTTACTGTTTTGGAGCTTTTCTTTTGCTTTTGCCATCATCCATCTGGATGGAAATAGTAGTATATGCTATAAATGGTCTGCTAAAGCAGAGGTCCTAGAGTCCTCTGTTGTCTGGTTCCACCTTGCCGAGGGAAGCAAGATGATTGGGATTAGTGCACACAACAATAAGGAACCTAATGGGGACAACTGCCGCGTCGGAATTTGAATTCATATGGCAGATCAAAAGTCTCGCGACTTTATTGATAACAGAAGAAGAATGCTAACAGACGTGGTGAGTGCTTATGGAACAACTTTCAGTATAGTTATAGGGTTTAAAGAGAATGAACCATCAGATTACGTAACTGATGGCTCCTGCCAGAGTAAGGTCTTTGGTTATAGCAAAAGGTTTTACTATAATAACCTAAAGGCCAAGAAGCTTTGGTTATGTTATTTGGAAATACATCATTATATATCTAAAGTTCAGAGGTGTGATTGGATGGTAGTTGTGAGGGTAAGGGGGGCTAGGGGTAGTCCTAAATGGAGGAACGAAGCGGCAAAAAGAAATTGATACTTTTGTTGTTAACATGGGATGAGAGATGGCACTTATTAGAGCTAAATGAGAAAAGGGATTGATGTAGTCCACTTGGGTTAGTGTTGACACCTGGGACCAAGACCTTTGTCATAGAATTATATTCCTTGTTACTTCGTATGAATCATTCTTCAGTATAATATGGGTTTGCCTAGGCATTTGTGAAAGCGGGTTAGCCCTTTGGTAACACTCCTCGCTCTTAGGAGGGGAATTCCAGCTTCAATTTCCATAATTGTCGAATGGGGAGTTGCCGTGGGTAATATATATTATGGCTCGAGCATTTGCTCTATCCTTTATTCTAAAAAAAAAAAAAAAAAAAAAAAAGAATTCTATTCCTTGTTACTTCTTAAGAATCATTTTTAGTGGTATCTAGTCTCCCTAGAACCAACAACATCACATCCAATTGTGTTTCAATCATTTTCTTGAGCAGTCAGTGCACCACTTGGCCTTTCCTTCTTTCTTCATACATTTAAACATTATTTATCTTGTTGATGATTTTTTAATTAAGTATTTGGATAAAATTGTAAGAAAAAAAATATGGGAGAGAGCAGTCGGACGCACAGACGTGCTAACACCCACCCAAGAAACCCTGCCCTATCTCTCCACATCCCTCTGTGCTTTAGCTCTACAATATGCAAGCATAAACTATCTTCTTAGTTGGACCTTGACATCTTCTTAGTGTAGATGAAATCAAATTTGATGTGTCTGTAATCAGATGTTGACACAAAATCACTTTGAGAAAATTAAGTCTACAACTGCACATTGTATTGAATCCGACTTCTTTTTGTTAGGCATCTTAGTGAAATTAATCTTTCTATCTTTATTGATACCTCTTCTTTTTCCTTTTTTTTTTTTTTTTTATTTGAGGACAAGTTCTATAACTTCAGGATTTCCAGCAAGTTGGGAATGGGAAGTATATTAAATTTGATTGCATTTTTCATGTAATGACAAGAACCAGAAGAAAAAGTTACATAATAGCCTGCATAATTGCATCGGTGTTTGTATTTTTAAAATTGTTTTCCTTCCTGTTTTTATTACTGTTGAAGAATTTGCTTTTTCGATTTCTGTAGAATATCTTCCGTATCGACTGGCATTGCCTCATAATAGTCTTTTTTGTTCACTTTGGGTCGCTTGTGAATGGTTAACATGTTCTTCCTTTGTTGCTTCTGCACTATTTAATCTGAAATGCTCTCATGCATTCATTAAACTGGCCTTGACTGGCATTTCCTCATAAGTCTTATTTGTTCACTCTGCATCTCTTGTGAATGGTTAACATGTTCTTCCTTTGTTGCTACTGCACTAGTTATTTTGAAATGCGCTCATGCATTCATTAAATGATTGTGTTCCTTCTGCAGGTCAGTAAAGACATTCACTTATGAATCCTTGAACAATATTGCAAGGTTAATAAATGGAGTGTCAGCACTTCTGCTGGCTCTCCTTCCAGGAAAGACCACCATTTTAGAGGGCATCCAAGGATGGGAGCTCAGACCAACTTTTCGTGGCCCTAGGCTTCCTCGTTGGATGGAAAAGTAAGTTTGGCTCTTCTTGGTGATATAAACATTTATTATTTTGCATTTTTTTATAGTTGGTATTTACTATGAACTTGTAATTTGCTGGATGAGAGGCATTTCATCCTTGGGGCCTGATATTTTCTCCTTTTCCTTTAGCTCAACTTGTGAGGTTAGGGTATCATTTTTTTTCTCCTCTTTTGTTAAAAAAGTTTTTTGGGATTGAAACCCTTAGAAACCGTAACCTTGGGAGTGGGTCTGGCTATGAAGACAAAATGGAGGAAACCAGTGTTTCATGGAGGAACTTAGAGAAGTTTTGGATGTTTGGTCTTTTATATCTTTGGTGGAATCGGAGTTACCTTCATTTCACTACAACTTATATGACAAGTGGTTATTATGGGTGTCAGATGATCTCAGAAGTTGATTTCGGAAATCAACCGTTTGGGTTGATGGAGCCTGGATATACTGATATATGTTATTCATGTTGTTTTATTTGAAGTTCAAAATATTGAAACAAGCTGGAAGTTTAGGTAAGGGCTCATCACTCTCATAAAAAGCCATTAGATTCTTGTGACAATAATTAGGGATAAGGTATACTTACTTTTACAGCTGAGAAGATTTAGATTATGAAAATTAGAGAGTTAGTGAGTCATCTCTATATATTTATAGGTAAATACAATTACAACTCCTAATAAGAATAAGACTTCTAATATCATGTAACAATATAACTCCTAATTAAGTAATTACTCCTAATTAATAATAACTCCTAAGTACATAACGATTCTTAATTACACTCCCCCTCAAGCTGGAGCATATACATCATGCATGCCCAGCTTGTCACAAATACTCTGAATCGGGGACCTCCAAGAGGTTTCATCAACATATCTACTAATTGGTTAACAGAAGAAAACGTTGAAGTTTAATGATTTTGTCCTCCGTAACATTCTGACGAACTAGATGACAATCCACCTTAATATGCTTGGTACGCTTATAAAAAATCAAGTTTCTACAATGTGAATAGTTGTAATATCCTAACGTAATCTCATATGAGTTGAAGGCAAAAGATGTAGCTCAATCAAGAGATCTCGTATCCAGACTAATTCACATGTGGTATTGACCAATCCTCGATATTCAGAGTCAACACTAGATCTCGAAATCACAACTTGCTTCTTGCTTTTTCACGATATAAAAATTTCTCCAACAAACACACAATAACCAATATTTGACCTTCTATCAGTCAGTGATCTTGCCCAATCTGCATATGAAAAATCAGCTATATATCCATGGCTACAATTTGTACTGAATATAAGAGTCCTCTGCCAGGGCACATTTTAAATACAAAGTATTCAAATCAAAGTATCCCAGTGACTTATTCGTGTAGCAGATAAGAACTAACTCACCACACTAGCACAAATGAAACATCAGGTCAAGTCAGTGGAAGATAATTTAGTTTATCCACAAGCCTCATGCATCAACTTGGTTTATCTAAAAGCTTTCCCTGATTTGGCAGCCTGGACTTTGCATTCATTGGTGAATCCACTGGTTTACACTCTAACATATCAGGTTCCAAAAGCATATCCGACACATATTTTCATTAAGAGAAAGATCTTTTTCTTCGATGTCGCTAATGTCCAAAAAATATTGTAACTGTTCCAAATTTTTTGTTTGAAACTTCTTCTGCAGATATAATTTTAACTCAGTAATCCTTTGAGCATCGTCACCACTAATCACTATATCATCCAGATAGACAAATTAAAGAATTCATTTTACCTGGATGTGTCGAAAGAAAATCACTATATCATCCAGATAAACAAATTAAAGAATTCATTTTACCTGAATGTGTCGAAAGAAAACAGAATGATCCCTCTGAGAACGACAATCCTACTCTTGAATTACTGAGGCAAATCTCCCAAACTATGCTCTAGGCCATTGCTTCAGCTCATATGAAGACTTCATGAGATGACAATTTGTCCAACCTCCCTCTGAGTAACAAAACTATGAGGTTGCTCCATATAAACCTCTTCATCAAGAATACCATAAAAGAAGGCATTCTTGATATCTAGTTGATGTAATGGCCAACGATGGATAGCAACAAACGAAATAAGAAAACGAACAGAGGTTAATGTAGTTACATGAGAGGTCTCCTGATAGTCGATATCATATATCTGAGAATACCTTTTAGTTACCAAACGTGCTTTCAAGTGAGCTAAGGACCCATCTGGATTATTATACACCCATTGACAACCATTTGTTTGCTTCCCTGGATGAAGAGAAACAAGGTCCCACGTCTCATTCTGTTCTTGAGCTATCATTTTTTTTGCATGACATCTCTCTATCCTGGGATAGAATGGCTTCTGACACAGACTTGAGAACTGAGTACAACTTTACAGAAGAAATTAAAGGATTATATGAAGATGTCAAATGAAAATAAGAGACAAAATTAGATAAAAGATGAGAAGTACAAATGCGTTTACCTTTTCGAAGAGCAAGCGAAAGGTCATAATCAGAAATATCAGAATTAAAATTAGAAAGAACAGAAACGGGAGTAACATCATCGGAGGGTAAAGCATTCTTGCCAAATTGTAAAGTAAAATATGGAATAAAAATAATGGTGACACAATGGAGATGCATTTTGTATAGACTTTGGTTGGTACTCTATGTTTAGGAAGCAATGTGTCTTGAATTGTAATGTCTAATGATGCATATTTATCAACCGATCGTTCTCGAATTAAAAAAATACAAAAGGTCTTCATCAGACTCAGAAAAATGAGACTTAGTGTCAAAATATAGTTTAGACTCAAAGAATGTAACATCAGCAGAGATTATAAAATAGTTTAATTCTGGACAATAACAAATATCCCTTCGAGTATGTGAATATCCAAGAAACACACTTTTAAGGGCATGCGGATCTAACTTGGTTTTATAGGGATCATTATTTTATGCAGAACATACAGTTCCAAACACTTTAGGGGTAAAGAAAATAAACCAGCTTGTGAATAAAACTAATTATGTAACCTGACTGTATAGAACAGATGAGAGCGTGCGATCAATCGAATAATATGATGTGAGAACGACATTCCCTTAAAACTATTTGGAACCCGCATGTGAAGTTACATTGTACGTGCAGCCTCAAGCAAATATCATTTTTTACGTTCAACAACGCTATTTTGTTGAGAGGGGTAAATGAACAAGATGACTGATGCACAATACCATATTGAGATATGAAGTTTGGAAAACATGAATTAAAATTTCTTTAATATTATTAGTTCTCAATATTTTTATAGAGGTATTAAATTGATTCTTCACTTTAGAATAAAAGTTCTGAAAGATAGAAACACTTCAGAACGATTTCATTAAATACATCCAAGTGACTCGAGAATAATCATCCACAAAAATTATGGACTACTTGAAACCAAGTTTTGATGTTACTGGATAAGGATCCTATGTATCTGAATGAGCTAAAGCAAACGTACCATCAACCTTTTTATTGACTCTATTAGGATAAGACATACAATGATGTTTATCTAGTTGACACGATTCATAATCTAAAGACGTAACATGATCTAACTCAGGAAGTAAAAGTTTCAAAATTTGTAAAAATGGATGTCATAACCAGCAATGCTGATAAAAAAGAGATATAGAATTAGAACATGCTACCGGTTTGGGATTCAAATCCATATAATATAATCCTCCACACACGCCTTGTGCCTAAGTTTTTGAAATACACAATGCGGTGGAAAGAATATCACTGAGCAATTTAATGATCTAGTAATTTTACTGATTGATAACAAATTAAAAGAAAACTTAAGAACATAAAGTGCAGATGACAAATATAATAAGGATGTAGCATTAGCAACACTTATACACTATCTGCATGTGTTATTGATGGATGAAAAGAATTAGAATCAAGAGATAGCAATATACTTTTGTTCCAAGTCATATGATCTAAAGTTCCTGAATTTAGACTCACGTGCGAGGAGAAGATGAAGTAAAACAAGTTGTAGAGTTATCGGTCTGAGCCAGAGTAGATGTAGAGGAGGAAGATGGCATCTGGGCAGTATGATGTGTTGAAACATCTGAAACTGTTGTTACTCCTCGTCTGTCATACTTCTAGAATCTCAAATGAAATTTATCCTCTCTAGGGATCTAAATTCCCAAGCAAATGATCCTCTCTCGAGATCTAAACATCCAACAAATATACCAAACAAACGATGTTCTTTCAGGATCTAATACCCAAGCAAACCATCCTCCTCAAGATCCGAACAACCCAAGCAAACCATCCTCTCTCAAGATCCGAACACCCAACAAACAACTCAAACAAACAATCCTCCGTCAGGATCTAATACAACTCATACAAAATCACCAAACTCTCAAGTGCTAAAAAAGAATGCATAATCTTGAAAAGAGAATGGCCTAAAACTCCAAACCTCCACTTTTTTTTACCCTTTTTTCTTTCTTTCTTTTTTTATTTAATGTTTACTGTTCATGTGTCGCGACAGTACTGTTCACTGTGAACAATAAAGTTTTTTTCCTTTAACAAATCTGAATTCAAATCAGATTTGAAAGCAAAAAAAATAAAGAGAAAAGAAAAAGAAGATGAAGGAGAAGAGAGAAGACATTGATTGTGATCTTTAGATGGCGAGTGAAGATGACTACGACGAAGGTTGCGAAGGTTGGAGAACCTTAGGGCTCTGATACTATGAGCAGATTTAGATTATGAAAATAAGAGTGTTAATAAGTCTTTTCTCTACATACTTATTTGTAAACAAATACAATTACAACTCCTAATAAGAGCACGACTCCTAATATAATGTAGTAATATGACTCCTACTTATGTAACTTATATTAATTATACAATGATTCTTATACACATAATGATTCCTAATTACAACAGCACTGTAGGAAAATGTGAATCTTAGATTGTTTGTTTTAAAATATTCTTGTATCCAATGGGGGTCTTGGAATAGGATCACAATATATAGGGATAAGGTGTATTGCATACTTTTATGTCACTGTAGGAAAATGTGAATCGTAGATTGTTTGTTTGATGGCAATATCTTGCATCCAATGGGGGTCTGGGAATAGGGTCACGTGCCAATGCTATATGTATTAGAAGAAAGCTTTGAAGGATGATTGTTATAAAATTTGGAGAATTTATTGTAGAAAATTGGTGCAAATTTAGTGGGAAATAAGAATGAGAATGAGGTCCTAGTCAAAATTGATGCCCATGAGCCATTAACTTTGATTGTTTTCATCTTCAAATGATTAGGTGTATGTAACTTTTGATGCTCTAGGATCAAATGGTGGCTTTGAGTTCTGTGCAGACTAATATTATTGAAGAATACTTGGATTTGCCCAGAATTGTGAGTCTTGTTTGTTTGTTTTTTTTTTTTTTCAAAAGAGTTTTAACTGTCATTAAGCTGCCTAATGTGCATGGTTCAGATGTTTGGCACTAAGAAACCCCAAGCATGCAAAATGAATGAGGTAGAGAAATGAAATACGGGTTTGGAATCCCTGAGTTAGGGATGATTGGGTTATAACATTGAGAACAAATCAGTATAGAAACTTCAATATCCTATAAATGATATGAGGATGTGTATTGAAGGTATTTTATGATGCCCTAAATTGAGTTTATGTTTATTAGCTTTCAAGACATTGCATTGTATTTTTATTGTCAAGTCCATTCACAACGGGTTGTTGACCTGAGATCAGGTTCTCTTTTAGTAAATTCATGTGCTTGCAGGAGCAACTACAGCCAGATAAGGAAGGGCCTGCAATAAGTCCTTTGATCTAATGTGAACCTCTCTTTCATTTAGTGCCGTGTCATCAGAAGAGGCAACTATATCCTTGCATAGGAAGGTCTGTTGAGTAGGGAGACCTATCTTATTAGTTATACAGATCAAACTTTTGCTAAATGAAAAGCATCCAAAGTATACATTTTTTAAATATATTTTAGAATTTACTCAGCAATCCATCTTACTCTAGCGGATTTTGTTTACTGGATATTGGAACTGACCTTACGGATTGTGGATTTAATTCATTCAAATTTTTTAGCATGATAAGTTTTAGGAAAAAGTTTATATTTGATACCCCTACTTTTGTTCCGAGAAAGAACTTAACAATCATGTATCATGGTTATCCTAAGGATCTCAAGCACCTTGTTGCAACTGGTTTAGGAGGTAGGCCATAAAGCTGTAGGAAAATAGTGTGGATTATTCTTGTTAGTCATGGGCCTGATTGCTATGGGATGTAAACTACTACATGGTTTTAGTTAGTTTTATGACAGAAGATGCAGACTTTTATTCTGGTCTAGTGAGAGAAATAAATTAAAAAACCTGCTGGGCATTCTTTTATTATTTGGCAATTCTGCTGAAGGTTTAAAGCCTGAAAAGCAATCTGCTTGGCATGATTTTGTTGCTTCGGAGATTTTGTTGCGAGTTTGCATCATGTTTATTTTATTATATTTTACTTTTTGGGTTGAAATGTCATACTTCGTGGTTTGAACTGCCGGAATTTGATATCTGTATCCATTTCTGGGACTAATAAATTGAAGTTTATAAATATGCGTATATTTTACTTTTGGTCTATGATTCAGATTGATATGATCATTAACTGTTGTCTCAAAAATAGTTACTTTCACTTTCTCTTGATTCTATCTTGTTTATATAGTGTCTGCACATTGTCATACTCACCAATTGCACATTTGCTTAGTAAAATTTTTATAAGACCTACAGCTGCCTGTTTCTATCATATGATCTGGTTTATTTAGTGATGCAGTTTGCATTGCTCTCATCTTGTTGAAACATTATAACAGCTTCTAACATGTCTAGTTTCCTTTGGTGACAGTGGTGTTTCTTCTTTCAATGAATTTATTCACGAACTTTCTGTGGATTCTGACACCCCATCAAGTGTAGACTATATATCCGGTGAAGAAGAGAATGAGGAAGACGTGCTTCCTTCATCTCCTATGTCTCACACTTCCCGTTTATCTCGTGCAAGCAGTTTCCATAGATATGACAGATCTGTCTTACGTTTGTTCAAGTACTTGCTTTCCTGGATTATATGGACTGCAACAGTTTTCCTGTGGATACCAATTGTAATTTTTCAGTTAGCTGGGCTAAGGAGAAATGGAGCTCAATCTAATCATTCACCAAGCTCTGACCAGTTATCAGGTCCTCGTTCTACTCTGAAATCCCCCAACATAAAGGATCATATTGTCCAGCGCACTACTGACCGGAGGCGTGGAGTGATTGAGGTATCATAAAATGTTATATTTTCTGATTTGTTATCTTCCTGTCAATGTTGTCATAACTGAACCGGTCCTCGAACAGTGAAGACAGATGGTTTGGTCTTTTGATGGTCCAACCTTCGTTCACAAGGTTCAAAATGGGTTCATGGATGAGGACATAACCTTTTACATATATGCAATTTATATATGATAATATAACTTACTCACCAAAGTTGGTAAATAGAACTCTTGGTTAGTGCATATGGCAAAAGATATTATATTTTCCAGTGACACAAGTTCCAATCCTAATAAAAACAAGTTTTACTAAAATTTTGCGACCGACCAAGTGACCGGTTCAGGTCAAACCCGGTAGGACCGGCCGGTCCGGTTTTAAAACACTGCCTCCCAGTGCAACAACATATGACCATTCCATTTTCATAGTGATATTTTTGGGTTTTTGTTTATTTAATCTTTTTGTCTAATATAAAAATTTTCTGGTTTAATTTATCAGACTGAAAAGTTTGGTTTCTCATATCTAGAATTTTTCCAGGACCTGCAGCTAGCGATTGAGATTTTCATTGAAGCAATTTTTGACATGGTTCACAAGGCAGCACATTTTCTGCTTTCACCTACAGAAATTTACCATAAACTTTTTGGATGGGTTTCTAATCATGGAAGTAGTCAGGAAGACGGGAATGATAGTGACAATGATGTGGCTGTTCCAACGACTATGATTGGTGATGCTAATCCAACTCCAACTGAGAGGCATACTACATTTCACCATTCTTTAAATACGGATGCTCGAACATGTCAAGATGTTATCACAGAGCTCGGGTAATAAGTTACTACTTGTTTTTGCTTCTTATTTGTTGTCTCCCTAGTTTCCTATGAACTAGTAGAAGCTGTCATTATTGGCATAATCATTATCATTAGGCTAGATTTGGAATCACTATGTTATGTGCAATATCCTTTTGCAGTAAAATTATTTCTGATAATCATAATCATATACTACTATTGTCTTGTAGAGCAATGCAACATTTGACGGAGTTCATTTCTAACCTTTTTAACTAAACATTAAAGTAATGCAAATAGAATATCTAATCTACAAATAAACATTACATTCTCCATGACGAGTTATAAGAATGTTGCAACCATGATTCAAAGTCGCGGTCTCGGCCACTGACTCAGCGGGCATTAAGATGGATCGATGGCGGCGTCGCGGAACAGACTCGGGCGATATGTGCAAACACTACATAGAAATCTCAAAAAATTCTGAAAAATCACGACAAATCTTTAAAAAAAAATATACTTTAATATTTAGGTATCACATGTCCAAAATATCATGTGGCATACTAAATATAAAGTGAATGCATAAATACATGCATCGTCAGTAGAAACATACCAAAATAGCAAAATTTTAATACCAGATTTTTTTATTGTCTAAATAAAAATTTAGAATTTAAACCATGTAATTGTTATAAAAAAAATTTAGAATTTAAACCAGAGAGATCGGGTGAGAGAGAGGGCAGAGAAGAGAGACGGGTGAGAGAGGGCAGGAGAGAGTAGAGAAGAGAGATATCGGGAGAAAGCAGAGAGAGCAGAGAAGAGAGAGAAGAGAACCAGAAAGAGAGAGAGTTACCTCAACGATGGCAGAGGCAGGTGACCAAGCGAGCGGCAACGACGTCCTAGATTCGAACGAAGCCGGTGGGTTTTTTTTTCTGGTTTTTTCTTTTTCTGGGTCTCGTTTAAATCTCAGCCCTGGTATCGGTCCTGACTTTGCCAGACTCGATCGAGTCAAATCGTGATACCGAGTTGACTCGGCCTATTAGGCCGAGTTCTGGCCGAGTCAGGACGAATACCTTACGACTCACAAAAATAAGGTATTGTGACTCGTTCTCGTCTCGCCAAGCTCCGTTCCAGAGATGACTCGATCGAGTCTTTGAACCTTGGCTGCAACAATTTTGATTTTTTGGATTTTGAGCATTAGAGTTTTATTAAGGGTTTTTTTAGATATATATACAACCAAATCTTTGATATTTAGAAATTTACCCCCTCAAATGTTTAGTATTAGAAATTTATCCTCCAAATCTTTTAGATCTTAAAAGTTTGCCGTTCAGTCAGATTATAAATGAAATAAGAGTGTTTTACCCATTCTTTCTTCTCCTTTCTCCTCACCTCTCTTCTTCATTATTCTTACATGACCTAACCCAAATTCTATCAGCCTAAAATTCTTATATCTCCCCACCCTCTTCTTTTTTCTCCTCTATCTCTCACACATAAAATTCATCAAAACTGTCTCACAAATCTCACTCTAAAATATTTTTTGATTTTTTTCTCAAATTTCTTAAGAGGTATGTGAAATAATTTTATATAATTTTTATGACTAATGAATGAAATAGAAATATGCTTAGTTTTGAGAGAAAGAGAGGTGAGAAGGAGAAGAAATAGGTAAAAAGTGATTAATCTATAGCTTAAATTAGGGTAAATGGTTTAATCATTTACATAAAGACAATTTAGTCATTTGTAAGAAAATTAGACAACTTAACAGAATTAAAACAGAATATTCTCTTTTTATTCTAAAAGAGGGTAAACCTTTGAGATCTAGGATACATTTCTAATATCAAAGATTTTTTTTTTTTTTTTTTTTTTTTTGGGGGGGGGGGGGGGGGTTATAAATTTCTAAATACCAAAGATTTGGAGGGTATATATCTAAAAAACCCTTCATTAAATTCATGACAAGAGGGTATTGTGATTGTTAATCTTAGCTGTTGGTATAAGCTCCTTGTGAGAAGAGATGTTCCTACATCATAAAAAGGTTTGAAACTTGGAACTACTTGTAGAAAGTTACAAATATCTGGAAGAACTTAATTTGTAAATTGCAGAAGTAAATCATAAATAATAGAAGGGTTGCTAGATACTTGTAATGTGTTTTTGGTCATTAAGTAATTAGATAACCTAAAATATTCAGTTCAGGACTTCTAAGAGGAGCTTGGGGGTATACTCTCATGTTTGACAAATGCATGCAATAGCTGTTGTGAGAAGCATCAAGCCTATCTGGTGGAACTTTTGATCCTTTTCTGCTAATCATTTCTTCATAGTGCAGAGCTGGTCAAGCCAAGCTTCCATCTAGGTATTTGGCATGTCTCTAGAGCCTTGGCTCTTTGTTGCATATGCTTCTACCAACTTTGTTATAAATCACTCAATCCTTCACTGAAGCAACTCTGCTGCCTCTGATATACTCTCTCGACATGTTATCCTTATTGAATGTATTGTGTTTTTTTAATAAATGTATATCTAAAAAAGAAATACTTTTAACTCATTTTATGAAAGGAATTTTAATTACTGTTCACATTGTAAGTTGTTGATACATGCAACTTCAACTGAATGCAATCATGCATCAGCTGTATAATTGTTTTTTTTTTAAAATACTGCAAGGGGAGCATCTTACATGTGTATAGATCTTGAGACTTCAGGGCTTATCATATTTTTTCATGGACCATTAAACCAGAAATATAGCAAATAATCACAAAACAAATTGTTATTGAACCTGTACCAAATGTTATGTTGTATAATGTTTGTGTAAACTCTTACATTCAAGCCATACAGACCCTTGCTGTTCCAACTGTTAGATTCATTTTTTTTTTGTAGTGTTAAATTTTTTTAAAGGAGATTGCATCTCATACTTTCCTTCTTGATAATCCGCTTTGCTTAGAATTTGTAACAGCAAGTTTCTTAGAAATTTGAACTTTATTGATCTGCAAGAACAGGTTTTAAGAGTGACTTTCTCATAGGAGTGGTTTTTTATTTGTCTACAGACACCTGCAACAGAGGGACTAGTTTACAGATTTTTATTTTTGGTGCCTTTAATTAATGTTTAGGTGAAGAATACAATTTATAACGTTCCCTCATGGACTACCAAGTTTCAACTAACCAGTTGTTATTATATTTTATTTTGCTGTAGGGTTAACATTTACTATCTTACATGTGATAGCACTGCAAAATTCACCTGAAGTTTCTTTTTGGATGTTATATCAAAAGCTTGCCTGAGCCTCAGTTTGGATGTGATGTCCGAGCTATCTGCATATACCCATCTAGTTGCCACAAAGTCCTCCATGCAAGATGGAAGGATCCATTTGAAGTCTTTCTGATTTTTTTTCCCTTTCTCTTTGCTGCTTTGCATATCAATGTTCCATTTTATGATTAGGTCTTCACTAGGTATCATTTGGGTCCGATAACTAGGGGGCATTCAACATCTCGCTTATAACCATTTTATCTGCATTTAGTGTGGTGCCATCTTTACTTAGTATCCACTCAAGCATTTCATGTGCTTCCGAACCGAACATTCCTAGCCACCTGTGTGAACCAAAGATATGAAGCTGCTTCCCTTTACATTCATCATGATTTGTGATAAACCTTTTCTCTTCGCATTAATTTGCACAAGTCCAAAGTGCACGTGTTAGCACGTGGATTTGTCTAATGACCAGGAATGTTGTGAATCTCTTATTTTATCCTGCCTTGATACTTCATTGAATTTAGGTTTTGGAACCACTTCCCTTTCACTGTTCATTCCGCTCTATTGTAGTATGCATGATTTCTCCCCTTTTCTAGTGTACTTCTATGAGATAATTGCTGCATCTTCTTCTTCTGCTGCTGCTTAAATGAGGGAGGGGACTGAAGTTAATGCATTTGGCAGATAGTTGCTATGTCATACATGCCCACTGTTTCCTTATTTCTGCCCCGCAAATTCTTATTCATATACATCTTGTTTTTGCTCTTAGTATGCGTAAATGCAAGTGAGACAATGCCAAACAAACATCAGCAGTGAGATCAACCAATTATCTGAAAATATTCAGCCTAAATATACACACATAATTATGTGAAAAATGAATAACAGGGAGGAGTGCTCGGCAGGTGTGTGGTACACTATTAAAGAGGATTAGAAATTTGAAATTTGAAATAACAGTTGGAGTTTATAGGTTCAACACATTGAGAATGAAATAATGGATCTCATCACTCGTAATTGCAGTGGGTAAGGATAACAGTGGAAATTTGAAGTTGGTTTCTTTTTCCATCATCATCATCCTTTTTGCCTTGATTTTTCTTTTTGTTGACAGGATGCATTGTAATTTGGGTGGAACAGGTCAGATTCGTGTTGGATCCTACAAGATCAACATGCAGATCTGTTTAAAGTTTGTAGGACCCAATTCGGGATCCAAAGGCACTAAGAAATCTTGGATCTACTTGAGGATCCAAACCCAATAATTTATTGGATTCGGATTTGGCTGGCAGATTTTCCATATCCAATGTTTCACCCCGTGTGACAATTTTCATCAAGAATCAAACACAAATTGGAAGATTTTCTTGGTCAAGTATGCTGATTTGTTTTTCGTTTTTCTAGAATTCTTCAACATATATAAACATAAACAATCTTATATAGATTTGTTTAGAAAGACCAAAGCTATGTTTAAACATGAACAATCTTATATAGATTTTGTTTAGAAAGACCAAAGCTATGTGTTTAGAAAGAACAAGATCAGTTAGATTGAACTAAATGAATTTAACTATAAAAATACTTATTTTGTTATTGGCTCTGGATCATTAAGGAATCAGGTCTATTTCTAGGATCCATGCCCTGCCCAATAAATATCGGATACAATTTTAAGGATCCAAACCTGAAAATTTGGGTTGGATTGACATTGGATTATCGGTGCCCAATTTGCCACCCCTAGGTGTGATTTCTTTTGTTTTCATTTATATTGGGCAAGTTAGGCTATTGTCCTAGATAGTTGGAATAATGGTTTAAAATCTCATTAGCTATCGGACAAATGGAATGAGGAATCAGTCGATTCATATCGGAATAGATTGAACCCGAGATAAAATCAGGCTGCAGAGATCAGACTCTGCTGAGATAGCTTGGAATTGGCTCGAGAAAAATAAAATGGGCCAGAATTAGCCAATATCGGCTGATTCCATTCGATTTCGACCGATTCGGATAGCCGACCGGTGAGAGAGAGAGAGACGTCTAAGATTGGGGAGATAGAGAGCAATCGAAGGAAGAAATTGATCAGGAAGAGGGTGCCCGCGGGAGATTGGGAGAGAGGCCAAACCTGGATATCCTCGTGTCGCTTGCCGTCTATCCTTGCAGCTGTCGTCACTCACATCCTCCACTGCTCTTAACTCTAAATCTAATCACTATCTTTAGGGTTAGGTGGGAGAGGATATAGTAAATTGGGTTTTGGTTTTTGATTTGAAGATCTAAACCCATTTAACTTACTATGTGATACTCATATGCTATACAGGTTATGGGATTTCACGTTCCATCCAAACCCAACCCGATAACTTACAAGAGAATTATATGTTACTGAATAAATTTACATTAAACCCCCAAGAATCTTATATTTGGGAAAAAAATAATGATCATTTAATAATGAACCAAATCCTCATTCTTATTAACACAACTGAAAAATAGATCATACAATTTTAATAATCTCATACTATTATTCCTATAAAACGCAAAATGCGCAGTATATTTTGAGCATTTTATCTATATACAATGCATAAATTGATTTGAAACCGAAACTAACGAAACATTCGAAACTAAACTTTCTGATGAGAGATGAAACCAAATCGAAACCGAGTTCTCAAACCTTGAAATTGCACATATTATCTCTTATTTCTCAATAGCTTTTAAGCTATTTACACATTACAAACATATATGTATATCTTAATAAAAAAACACACACATAAAAAATTGAATTTAACACTAAATAAACCAAAACTGAAACCACAACCAAAACTATGAAAAAACATGTTAAAAGAATTTTAGAAAACGAGGGAATCTTTAAAAAAATGTTAAAATTGTTTTAAAATGTTAATTTATTAGATTAATTGTCAAAAATGGGAATTTGTTAGAAGAAAAGTTCAAATTTTTGTTACAAAGTCATTTCCATGAATATAATTAACTAATAAATTTTAGAAAATGTTAGAAATGGTTAGAAATGGTTGCCATAAGTATAATTAACTACAATCTAATTAATTATTTAGATTAATTGTCAAAAATGGAAATTTGTTAGAGAAAAAGGTTCAACAATTTGTTACAAAATCATTTCCATGAATTTAATTTGTTAAAAAAAGGTTTATAAATACAATCTCGTTGATATTTAGTTTTTGAATTGTTCATGTAGATACACTATATGTATTGTATTTTATTATAATTTACTTGCACCGACTGATTTGTATTATAATGATTTTTTCAAATGTGATTCAAATTTCATCAGTTATTCTCAAAAAAAAAAGTCAAAATGCTTCTAATTATCAATTCTTTTTATACAGATTTTAACTATTTTTAACGTTTTTAACCGATTCTGATATTACCGAGACAATTAAGTCAGTTTAGCCGATTTCGATACTAATAACTGTCGGCTGATTCTGATACTGAAACTGTCAGTTGATTCCGATACTGATTCCGATTCCGAGATTCTGAACCTTGGAGTTTAGTATCAATTTTGTCATTATTAGCCTTCAATATCGGCTAGGTTGGTTATATTGGCCCCCATATCAGCCGATATTATAGGTTAATACTGTATCAGGTACCTGAAAACTGGATTGGTATTCTCTATATATATCAGAATTACCCGATAATTGCAAGTTGCAACAACGGTTGGAATGGCTTTCATAAAACAACTATGTTTTAGGGATCATGGAGTGCATGTAAATTCACATGCCACACAATTCCATTACAAGCGAAAATATTATCTCACACAAGGAATCCATGATCTACTACAATTGAAAATAAAATAGTGAACTTTTAGGTTTATTTGGGGTATAAGGAAAATCATTACATGGATATTTATGGTGAAATATCTAATTTATGAAAATGTGTGCAAGGTATGGATGCAAAGGATCATTGTAGGGTGTATAAATGAGAATTTTAATTTGACATCTGTAGGAGATTATGTGCTCTGATAAGTATGATCTATGAGGGTATATACGCAAGATGCTTATGTGTTTTTAACTTATAGTTTTGCATATGGTCATTATTTGCAGAGTATCATAGTGGAAAATTTAGTTTCCAAAATAACTTGTGAGAGAAATGTGATAAACCAAACTATTTCCACTTTAGTTTACCAAGAACCACAAACCTGGAGGATGTTGTTGGCTAGGTGCCAAGGATTGATTGACATTATAATATTAGGCATATACTCATGGCTCATGCACAAGTGTTTTGCATATTTTAATACTATTATGTCACAGTAACTCATCTGAAATTCCTGTCAGGTACCCTTATGAGGCTATTCGTGTGGTCACTTCTGATGGCTATGTCCTGCTTCTTGAGAGAATCCCAAGGTAGTTGGTTTCAAAATTTTGTTTTCTATTTCTTATTTGTGTTTGGACCCACTTGTCTACTTTAATACGATAATGCTGCATGGTTGATAGGCGTGATTCACAAAAGGTTGTATATCTACAGCATGGAATATTGGATTCATCAATGGGGTGAGTATCTTATGTTATTTACCTACAAACAGAGTTTTTAGTGAACAAGTGGGTTCAATATAGAATGCTATCTTCTCATGTATGGATTGGAGAATCATTGTGTTCGATAACTTGCATCTGAGCCATAAGGCTCTGCTTGTGACTGAGTGCATAAATCACAACATGCAGCTCAAGAATAATAAGAAACCCTTTACCCTAGTTCTTGAAAATGATTAGACAAACCTTTTTTTTCCCTTTTCTATCCAGGCAATCTCCCTCTTGGACTATCATATCTTTTGTACTGGCTCACACATGTTTATTTAGATTATACCTGGTCATTTGCTATATCAATTATGACTCATTGGTGGCTGCAACTTGTTCTCCCTCATCCTCAATTGAAACTACCTCCTACTTTCTTACAAATGCAAATATCACATCACACAATTTTTATTTGCTCTTTCACAAGTAGCAGGTCCAGTTAAGAAAATTGCATGTATTATATTCAACCTGTAGAAAATATTGTGCAAATGATACCATTTTTTATTGAATTGCGCCGACGCTAAAAAGCGTGTACTCAGATACACTTACAGTATGGGGAACGAATGATCAATACTAAGCAGATTCTAGAATAGTATATATGAAAGAGTAATGACACAGCAGGAGTGTGGTGTCAGATGTTTGTCTGACACGATGTGGTTTCAAAAATAAGAGTGTCCGCAGCATAGTCCAGAAACTAGTCCCTATCCTTCAAAAAATAAGTTCAAAGCACATAGCAATGGGATTAAGGTAGAGAATTTTAAATCCTTGTAATGGCTTGGCTAACTGATGCTGTTTGAAATCAGCCAAAGTCCAGTTCCAGATAGTAGTTTGCAGATCAGTGGCCAAAGCCAAACTGTTTTGTTTCCAAGCTGATTTAAAAGCCATGGCATACATTTTTGTTTACAAGCAGGAGTGTGGTGTCAGATGTTTTCAAACTGTTTTCTTTTCAAGCTGACTTAAAGCCTTCGATGGACTCTTTGCTTTCATGTTCTGTCACATTAAGCTGGCATGATCATTTTTACGATGCACTGTATCATGTATTCTAATGTGCTCAGTTTGTTTCTGTCAGATGGGTTTCTAATGGGGTTGTTGGGTCTCCTGCATTCGCAGCCTATGACCAAGGTTGGTGTCAGCCAAAAGAATCAAATATGCACTCATTACTGTTAATATATTCATAGAGTTGTCACTCAATTGTGGCAGGTTATGATGTTTTCCTTGGAAACTTACGTGGACTAGTCTCAAGGGAGCATATTGACAAGAATATTTCTTCACGCAAGTAAGTACTCACAAGTACTCATCTAGGAATGGTCAAACTGTAATAAATGGTAATGATTGTAATCTGGTTGTAATTGTCATGGACAATCACCTGAGAGCCTTAGAGGCTGTTTGGTTAGCAGAATCCTCATAGTGGAAACTGGATTTTGTGGGGCTCATACTAAATTTTCAGCAATTGTGTTTGATTGCGCTTTTTGGAGAGGGGAAAAGGATGTGGGCCCCACGCCTGGGCCCACTTTTTTCTCTCAACCGGTTTCTTCTCGCGGATGAGAGGAAAGTTGGTGGAAATCTGATAATGTGGGGCCCACTCCAAGTTTTCTCAATTCTTTTTTAGAGCATGATAGGGCCCTTAGTGAGCAATGACTTAAAAAGTTCCTCTTGTCCTAGGCTTCTGAGTAGGTGCATGATTTGTGGTATCGTGATTAGTCTTCTTCTCCAACCCCCTCCCTTCACCCACCCCGAAAAAAAAAACACAAAAAAAAAAACCCCAATTTTATAGATGATTTAAGGCATGTTAATTTATCTCCTAAGATATCATGATGGATGGAAGGGATCATGTATTCACGAATCACATATCAGGATACCTCCTAAGATATCTCTCAAGTTCATTTTTCAGTTATAGCATTCAAAATGAATGGAATGGATAGGCCAACTTGATGGCGCTCTAGCAGGCGGGCATAACCAAGTTGGTGATGGATGCTCTAGCAATAAAGCCGCTGCCACATATATATATATATATATATATATATATATATATATATTATATATATATATATATATATATATATATATATATATATATATAAAGCTGCTGCTTCAGTGTCATCTGATGCAGTAGTAATTTTTATGGTTTCTCCTGGAGGATATAGTGCATTTATTTTCCTCCCATTTATCGTAGCCCAAGATTTATAATGGTCTTCAAGCACATTAAGTTTGTTAATTTCATCATTTATATAAGTTTCTATGAATCATTCTGAATAGAGTCTTAATTTATCTATTCGAGTAAGATGTTTATAATATTCATCTTTGTAATAGTATCTTTTTTCAATAGGAAAAGTTTTTTCAAACCATTATTTGAAATGAATGTCTTTATTATATTCGAGATTCAGATATATTCTTGGTAAGCTTCCAGATGAAAAATCCATTAAATATTAAAATCTATGTCTGATTGTGTAGGAGAGCCTGGATTAGGCTTCTCGTAAATTGGATGGGCTATTGAAGAATTAGATATTTTATTCCTTGTACCTCTAATTCTTTATCTCTTCTTGTATAATTACCACTTTTAACTGATTGATTTTCAAAGTTTGAATTAGAATTTCTTGAACTGGAGATTCTAGTTATTATTTTGGATTAAATTTAACATCGACTTCTCCATTCTCAGTTTGAATTATTTGATCTAAATCTGTTTCTATAATAGGGTTAGGAGGAATAGAGGAAGTTAGTAACCAATTTTGTGAAAAATTTATTTCTTCCCATTTTAAGATTCTATTTGTTGCTATATTTGAGGATAATAAATTTGTTTTAACCAAAATTGTTTTTCCTGATTTAGTTATTTGCTTAGATTTAGGTGCTAAAGTATTCAGTACTTTATAGTGAATCCTAAATATTACTGCAATTGTTTCAGATCCAGGCATAAAATTATAGCCATTCGTTTTTATTTAGTGTGGCTGCCTCTAATATGTTTGGGTCTGTCAAAGATAGACTTTGGATTGATTTTTTCATGGTTTTAATTGTCACGGAGGACTTAAAATCAAACATTCATATATTATAGATTTGCTTTGCTGGGACTTTCAGAATAGACCATTTATTAAGGTCTTCTATTTCTGTAGGATATTCTATAAAATTAGAATTTTAACAATTTTTCTTTAGTTAAATTACGAGAAGTAGAACCTATTAGATCCATTTGAAGGCTTCGAATAAAACTATTATGTAGTCTTTTTATGCACTAATTGCTAAGATAACCTATCTTTATTTTAGACTAAGTTTAGATTACCTAATGTACCTCTAGTCTGTAAAATCTAGCACGACTGTCAACGATTTACGGAGACTAAACGCCAGTTCGTCGACAACAGATCCTACGCGACTTAGATGTAGAGAGTGCTCTGATACCAAGACGAGTAGAGGGGTCTCAATTCAAGATGAGTAGAAAGTGCTCTGATACCAAGTCGAGTAGAGAGTGCTCTGATACCAAGAGGAGCTCTCTGATACCAGGAGAGCAGAAGGCGAAAAGAAAACCAAGATTTTCAAGCCAAACCAAAGCACACTTTATTTATCTCCAAAATATTTTACAAGAGTAATTGTACAAGAGGAAGAAGGCTAGAGCTTCCTTCCTTATATAGGCATAGGTGAGCCTCGAACTCTTATAAAATATTTTAGAGATAAATAAAGTGTGCTTTGGTTTGGCTTGGAGATAAATAAATAAAGTAATAAAAGAATTACAGAAAGTTATTAAGCAAAATAACTATACAAACGTTTATGTCCAAGTTCTAGGGTAACAATTAACCAGAATAGAATCTGCTATAGAAATATTAATAAATAAATTAAATTAAGTTGCACAATTAGAAACTCTTTATTAAAGAACGAAGAAAAAACAAATTATGTTCCTATAAAACCGCCTCAGAGGTTACTGGATTTAAACTTCATTCTCAAAAAGAAGAAATTACTTCTTTAAAAGAACAATTAAAAAAGGCTAATTTAAATATTATTCAGGGAAATTTATCTGACCAAGAAATAGAGGAAGAAGTGGATGAACCTGAAGAATCTATATCAGATATATCCAATGAAGACAACTTGGATTTAAATCAAATAGTCGATATTGAAGACTCTTTTAGAGAAAGTATGAAACCTACTGAAATAAATAAATTGGATTTTAAGCCAAGAAGAAGAGCTGACAAATATTATTAAAAAGACCAACTCCAATGGACATTTTATTTGAGGAAAATGATGATTTGGTTCAAATTTTTTATCATGGAAACTCCATCTATGAATGGAATATTGATGGAGCCTCTGAGAAAGTAATTCAGAATCAATTACATAGAATGATGATGTACACTACTGTCTGTAAGCAGAATAATAATTCTGACAAAGATATAGCTAATTTCATTACTTACAGTTTTACTGGCATTTTAAAGGGCTGGTGGGATCATTGTATCACATCAGAACAAAAATTAGAAATATTTAATGCCATTAAAATCGAAAATAATACACTGACTCAAGATGCAGTCTATACATTAATGATGACAATATTAGAACACTTCACTGAAGGAGTGACAGATCATGGAGAAAAGAATAGAACTCTCCTTCAAAATTTAAAATGCCCAATTTTAACTCATTTTAGATGGTATAAAGATACCTTCTTAAGCAGGGTAATGCTACTTCATGATGCTAATAATGTACATTAGAAATCTAAACTAATTGATGGACTGCCAAATCTTTTTGCTGAGAGAGTAAGGAAAACTCTCAGAGATAAAAACAATGGTACGATACCATATCATAACTATACATATGGAAACCTAATCAACTCATGTATCCAAGAAGGGTTAGCCCTTTGTAATGACTTAAAATTAAGGCACCAATTAAAGGTCCAGCGAATTTCAGAAAGAAAGCAATTGGGAGAATTCTGTAGACAATTCGCTATAGATGGGCCAAAAATCCCGAAAAATATTAAGAGAAGACATAATGATTCTAAAAGACCTACTCAAGTCAATAAAAGATATAACACTTATAAAAAGAAAAATAAAGAACAAAAAGAGCCATTTCATAGAAAAGATAAAGCAAAAACTAAGCAAAAGAACATAAAATGTTATAAATGTGGTACATTAGGCCATTATGCTAATAGACGCTATACTAAAAAGAAAATCGAAGAAATTGAAGACGAAGGTCTCAAAAGAACATTATTAAAAATAATGATTAATTTTACTTCGAAGATGACCAATCTTCTTCTGAACAAGAGACTTCTGAAGAAGAAAATTATCAGAATTGTAATGGTCAATGTTGCACCCTTGATCAATTAAACTATTACAAGTCTATAGTAGAAATGAATGGACTCTATGTCCTAACTACTGATAAAAAGAAAAGTCTACTCGACTATGTAATGAACAATGAAATGGATACAACAATAAAAAATAAAATAATAGAATTAATAGTTACTATAAAAGAAAAAGAAAAATTACCTAGAATAGACAATGTCTATAGACTTTTTGAAGTTCTTGAAAGATACAGGAATAAAGAAAAGAAACCAATAACTATTCAAGAAATACATCAAGAAATCAATACATTAAAAATAGAAATAAAAACTTTAAGAAAAGAAAATGAAACACTAGACTTCAGACTAAGTATGAAACACTAGACTTCAGACTAAGTTAGAACAGAACAATAAGGTGGAGGAGCTTAATAACAAAGAGCTGAAAGAAACTAATCACGAGTCTCCTAACCAAACCGATCAATTTCTACAAATAATAGATTTAATAATAACCCAAAAATGGTATATAAAGATCAACTTACTTATTAACAATGAATTCTATATCCAAGACTTAATAGCACTTGTTGATAGCGGTGCTGATTTTAATTACATAAAAGAAGGATTAATACCACTAAAATATTGTGAACACACTACGCAAACATTAAGTGCTGCTAATAATAAAGCACTTGCTACACCATATAAAGTCACCGATGTAAACATTTGTAAAGAAAAAAGTTTGTATCCCTTTACACTTTCTAATAGTAAAGGAAATATCACAACACGTAATACTAGGCACTCCTTTCTTAGAAAAACTCATGCCAATTAAACAAATTGATGAACATGGTATAGTTACCTGTTATAAAGGTCAAAATGTAACCTTTGAATTCATAACTAATCCTATAGTCAAACTTTTAAATGAAGTCGAAGAAATCTATTTAAAGGAGAATCAAATCAATTTCCTTAGAGAAGAAATTGTTAAAACAAATATAGCAAGACAATTGCAATCTAGCCAACTTCAAACAAAAATTAAACAAGTAGAAGAAAATTTTAAATCGCAAACATGTAGTAATTTACTCAACGCCTTTTGGGAAAGAAAACATATGTTTTCTTTACCTTATGAAGAATCTTTTAATGAAAAGGATATCCCTACTAAGGCAAGAGCTTGCAAATTAATAAAGAATACTTAGAACTCTGTAAGAAAGAGATTAATGATCTCTCAAATAAAAATCTTATCAGAAAATCCTATTCCCCTTGGAGCTGCACAGCCTTTTCGCTAATAATGCAGCCGAAAAGGAACGTGACGTTCCAAGATTGGTAATAAATTACAAACCACTTATTAAAGTATTAAAATGGATTAGATATCTATTCCCAATAAAAGAGACTTATTAAACCGAATAGTAGATGCTAAAATATTTTCAAAATTTGATTTAAAATCTGGATATTGGCAAGTACAAATAAGTGAGCAGGATAGATATAAAACTGCTTTCACTGTTCCATTTGGTCATTACAAATGGAATGTAATGCCTTTTGGACTAAAAAATGCTCCATTAGAATTTCAAAATATAATGAATGATATATTCATGAACCATACTAATTTTATATTATCTTATATTGATGATATTCTAGTATATTCTAATACCATAGATGAGCATTTTAAACATCTAAATATATTTAAATATCTTATTATAAAAAATGGACTGGTAATATCCGCCCTAAAATGTAACTATTTCAACAAGAAATAAGATTTTTAGGACATAATATTGTCAATGGAACTATAATCCCAATAAATAGGAGCATTGAATTCGCTTCTAAATTCTCAGATGAAATTACTGATACAGAACAACTGCAAAGATTTCTAGGCGCATTAAATTATGTAGCAGACTACTATAAAGACTTAGCCAAAGACACAAAAATCTTGTATGACAGACTAAGAAAAAATGCAAAATCTTGGTCCAAAGAACATACTGAATCGGTAAAAAGAATAAAACAAAAGGTAAGAATCTTCCTTGTCTACATCTTGCAAACCCTGACTGGTTCAAGATAGTAGGACTGATACTAGTAATATTGATTTGCAGAATCCTTAAACAATTAAACCTAAATAAAAAATTTGAGGAATTAGTTGGATTCCATTCTGATAAATGGAATCCAACCTAGTATAATTATTCAACAATTAAAAAAGAACTTCTTGCCATAATAAAATGTATACATAAATTTCAAGATGATCTGCTTAACAAAAAATTCCTATTACGGATTGACTGCAGTTCAGCTAAATCCATTATAGAAAAGGATGTTAAGAACTTAGCTTCAAAAAATTTTTGCTAGATGACAAGCAGAGTTATCTATTTGTGATTTTGATATCGAATATATCAAAGGCCGAGACAATTCTCTACCTAATTATTTAACCCGTGAATTTTTACAATCCAATGCAGGGCTCTAGTGCAGGTAGAGGCTGAGGGCGTGGAAGAGGCAAAACTCCCTGTCTTGTCCTATCCAAGCCTAATACGGGGAGGCCTTTAATAGCACCTAATTCTCCATCTTCATCAGGCAATATTCCTGATAAGGAAGAATCTTCCACCAATTTTGAACAAATAAAACTTCAACTTACAAAGAAATTCTTAAAGTTGAAGCAATATTCTACCAGAAAAATACTTCAGAGTTAATTACAACTCTTGAAAAGAATAATATTCTTAATTATTTTCAATTACCTTGCAGGAATATCATGTCTCACTCTGGAGAAAGAGGAGCAATCACTCAACAAGGAGTAATACTCCTCTAACTTTTCCTGAACAACTAGTATTCTTTCTCTATACTAGACAGCAACTTACTCAAAATGTAATTGAGAACCTTCCCTCTGAAATTTACCACAAAATATTTTAAACACCTAACACTGCTGAAGCCAAATTACTCCACAAAATAAATCAGCTTCATCACACATTTCTAGAGGATCTTATCGAGTCATTAAACCCGACACTTCTTTTCTAAAACTTCTATTAACCCCCGTCACTCTCCAATCAGAAAAAATTTGGGCCATAGAAAATGGTCTTTGTTATGGATTAGTCTCACTCTTATCTAGACAGAATCCACTTGTTTCCTACACTAACTACAGCTCTCTCAAACTAAGAAATCTTTGTTCAGATAAATATATTTTAGATTTTTCTCAACTCCACCCACTTGGGAAAATAAAGAATATAAACCAGCCCAGCATCTAGTTTTCATCACTGAATACTATGGCTGGTGGGACTCTCAGCCAACCCAATTCGTTACCACAATAGGAACAGAATTTTATACTGAAGAGCAACCGATACCTTCAGAAGTTTCCAGCATGAATCTCGACATAGATAAAGTCTTTATCCAGCTACTAATACAAAATACTATGGAAGTTTTTACAGAAGGTTTTCACATTTTTTATCTCTCCAAACTGGATTTTTGTTACCAATGTGCAAGGCGTATTGAAACTACTTCTACCAAAATTCTCTGGAGACTTCATCTATGAGCCTCATGGCCAACACTCTCCTGGCAATGACAGCACCTGCCCAGCTATCAGATGAGAAGGAATCCAGTCAAGTCAT